>CM076579.1:395461105-395681728 GCA_034641835.2 Pinus albicaulis | reverse complement strand
CATATTGAGTTGTAGAGTGCCTCTGGAAGCAATAATAAAATAGGGTTCTCATAATATTCCGACGTTGTAAAATGTTATGTTACTAATTAATTAATATACAAATGATTTACATTGTTACAAATAATAGAGTTGTAGTTTGTTGGATAACACATGGATGCAATTAGTATATCAAAACACAATAATTTAGAAATAAAAGTCCTTATCATTATAAAAATATTTGATTTTAAGATGGTTAATTAGAAATTTGTTAAAAAAAAAAATTAAAATATATACATTTTCAATATTGGTGTTTTATCTTATTTTGAACTCAATCAACGTTGTAGGCCATAAAATATACATTGGTGCATTTTAACGAGTAGCACATCTTGGTGCCTAGTAGTTAAAATACTAGTGATGATTTAAAACGTGAAAGCACTACTATTTTAAACAACATACCCATGATTATATTTATCTCAAAATTATTGCAATATATGATAATCGTTGAGCCTTCTCTATTTGATACTTGCTAATTCTAATATATTTATAACATATAATTGGCACCATTTTTTGTATCATTTCTTCAACTACATGGGTGATACTTGTCTCATTTCTTCAACATTCAACACATGACTATATAAGAAATTATACATAGTTATGATGCATACTTTCCATACATGGTTTCAAGGTTTTAATTACACTCATGATATTGATACATTTACAAGATTGAAAATTAAAGTTTCATTGTACATGTTTTTTCATTACTATTCAATAATTAATCTTCATTTGACAATCCTGCTAAGAGAATTAAGCTCCAATCTAATGATATTGTTATATATATAACATATAAATCTAATGATCTGGTTATATATACAACATATATGTATGGGATATGAAAGTATATTTTTCTAAAAAGGTTATGATAACCTTGGCCTAGCCCTAAAAAATTGGAATATGATCACAAAATGGTTTCAAAAGCATGCCTAACCACCCCCGTCGGTGTTGTAGGCATATGTGCAAAGATGTTAATCACATACCGTGAAATGTCAAACATGAAAGGTTGCCTTTGTAAGTATTAAAATATGGTTGTTTATATTCAAACTTTAACATGACTCAGCCAACATTCTTGGCCCATACACTATGTTGTTTAAAGGGAATAAGGCACATGATATAGCACAAGAATACACTTATGGAACGTGGTGTGCCCACCGAGCATTCTCAACATGTATGCCAAATGGTCGTGAGACTATATGTGCGGAGGGATGGTCATGTGCAGAAGAATATGAAGTGGGGGTAAACGTTTCAAATAACTTAGAAAATGTCCAAGCGTGGGGGAAAAATAATGATATTTTTGATCTATGACTTTTTATTGAGAAACAAGGTTATATAGTGAGAAGATGGAAAATAGCTATTTATTTCTTTATATTATTTTTTATTTCTTTTGAAAAGAAAAACCATTTTTACTAAGAAATTGGTTAAGTGTTATAGGTGTAAAATTTTGGGGACAAATCTAAATTCATATGTATTTTTTTGGTAAATTATCCGTTACATACAAAAATTATTTGTGATAATTTAAAATGTTTCATAGAAATACAGTGAAAGTGCTTGAAAGTTGTCTTATCACAACATTTAGAATATGATTTTAAATAATTTTATACATTTTTAATGAAAATATAATTCTTACCTTACAATGCCATGTCCAAATTTGATATGCATTTGAGGATTACAACCATGTGAAGGTGAAGCAACTAAAAAACATTATTGAGGCTCAAATTGATAAATCTAGGTGGTGAGGGTATTTTGATAGAGCCAGAGAAGGGACTCACCACCTAGAGGGTGGGTGCTACCTAAGTACTCAATTCATCAAATCTAGTGCACGGTTAGACACCAAGATCAAATATTGTGAGAAAGATTCAAGTTATCGGTGCCCCAAAGGTGATTATAAAGTAGATAACATGTGCTTATAGGATGGAAGGTTGGTTTTGCCATAAAAAAAATTGAACAAGTGCAGACAAATGGCAAGTGAATGGCAATGACATTCAAAGTTATCATGTACCTAAATTCTTACAATTAGAATAAGGTAACTCAATGAAGATGGAATCAAGATATGACTTTGTTTGAGATCACATGTTGCAAGATCGAATTAATATATGGCTTTGTTTGAGTTCACATGTAATGTTATTAATGATGATGGTGATTGTTAACATCCATACCAAGTTGAGTTATTAACTATGATGGTGATGATTGTTAACATCCATACCAATTCAGGTTATTAATGATGGTGATGATTGTTAACATTTATATAAACTTTGGTCTATGAAACCTTTAAAAGAAAATGTTAAGGAATTAATTGATTTGCTTTAAAATTGTATTCATATGTAAAAACAATTCCCCAAATCTTCATAATTTTGATAAGATAAAAGGATAAAAAAATCTATATTACAAATATTGTGCACTTCAAAATCTTTATTGGACTGATAAATTTATGAAACTTTAAAAAAGAAATGGTAAATAATCGATTAATTTTCTTTAGAATTTTATTCCTACTTTCCCTAAATATTTATAACTTTGATGAGATAAAATGATAAGAAAGACCATATTAAAAATATTTTGCAGTTCAAAATTTTTACTAGACTGATAAAATAAGTTTATAATAAATTATTTTTAAATCATGAATATATTATATTAAAAATTTAGTACATTTAGAATAAATATTAAGCACCCATACAGTAATCTATTCTCTCTTTCGAAAATAAAAAATGAAAAGTAAACCACTCATGGAAATATATGTTTTGCTGAAAGGATATATAAAATATTTTTTTGATAAAAATTATAATTTCTTTAAGAAAAAAAGATACATATATTTTTCTGAAATAAGCTTAAGCTCATTGTATAATTAGGAACAAATTATAATTAAATTTATACCCAAAAAAATAAATTGAAATAAAAGGTTAGATATGCAGCTCAATAAAAATACCATTTTAATAGACATTAAATTTGAAAATATTGAACTTAAATGGATCTGTACCATATATACAAACACACACCATCTCATCATTTCGACATCATTTTAAAATACTTGTGTACTATTGGTTTGTGAGTTAGAGGGGTAAGAAAAGACCACATGGAGAATGCTTTCCTTAACTCCATACACCAATATGAACCATTATCAATCAATGAAAAGTTGCATAGCAGGGGACGTTGTGTGTGACAGAGATTAGAAAGATTAAGGCTTGAGCAACTTGACAAACAAATCTTCAACATCCTTTGCAATTGACCATCCATGCACTTCAGCCTTGACAAGATCACAGTTCTTGTGAATAAGCTTCCACAGAGGGTATCTGCCAAAACATTAATCAACGCCACATCTTCATGAGAACTTGACCAACATTAATATCACAGAAAGAATCCTGGGAAGCAAGAATTTGGTTTAATGGTCTCACTTACTCTTCTCTGGGCAAAATCTGATCTCCAACCCTCAACTTCAAAGAAGGGCAGAAATCTCCACTTCCATCTCCCAGATAAATAAATTGCTTCATATCAACTGATTCCCCTTCCAAGCACTTTTGCATCACCTCATCTATTATTGCTCCCTGCAACACAGAACATTACCAGCATGCAATACTTTTAAAACAATTATTTGTACCCAGAGAAGAAAACTGAGATGAATTGCACAGTTAGAAAATGGATGGAATGATCCATCAACTCTTTGGGTGTTTGTGTATGATTCATTGAATGCATTTTCCATTGGGTGCAGACAATACATTTAAACCCTGATCCAAATTCTTATCTCAAATCTAGACAATTAATTGTAAAGAATAAATAACTCTATATGTGCATATCACACCTGTACATTATAAGTTATAGGTCCAAATATACCTATCAAAACATGTGTTGTTATACTATAGCACTAAGTATATAAGACCTCGGTTTAGATGGGTGCTTGCTACTGTGTAACAGTAGACAAGAATGGATACCTTGCACATATTAGGAGGGCAGAGGCTGCAGCCATGAGGGGGGCCTTCAGTATAGGGATGAAAAGGCTGAATCCTCAATCTCCCTTTCTCATCAACAAATGCTGGATTTGTCTTAATCTCTGTGAAGTATTGGAGCAAGTCATGGGCTTGAAGAATGGTCTTTATGAAGAACATATTAGCATCGCTCACAATTCGAAGTTCACACCTGCAACGCCACAACAATCAAAGAATGTTTGATGACAATAAGTCAAGATTTCTTCAATGGAATCTAATAAACTGAAAAAGAGGAGAAAGAGCCATAATATCATCACCCACCCCATGGAGAAGGCAAATTCGATTGCTCTTATCATTTCCGGGTACAGAGGAATGGTCTTCAGACTCTGTTCAATGTCGCTTATTGTTTTTCCCTGGTCATGCAGCTCCCCCATCATTTTATCCTTCACCCACCAACCAACATATTAATTGCAGAAAAACTCGAGGATGCTTCTAGCATTTCTAGTAAACCTGACTACTTGAGGATTCTAATGAGCACCTGCTGGTATGAATCTAACCAAACGCATAACAAAATTGGGCACAAGTTGCAGTAACCCCTGAACTAACAAAAACTCAATCTCATATTACATGAAGATTAAAGTACGAATAGTAATTAGTTACCATGAGAGGATTCCATGGAAGAGTGGGGAGCAAAGCCTGGAAGAGCGGAGTGGCTCCGAGCTGTTCAATCACCCATTGATCGCTGTCACAGTCAAGTATGGTTTGATCAAAATCAAATACAATCACTGTATTACTGCTCTTCATGCATCCCATAGCTTAAGGAAAATGGATAGTTCAATCAGAAAGAAGATGAGAGAGAGATTTGTGTATATGAAGAGGGATGTAAAAAATGTATCTCGTTAGGAATATGTAGTTCCTATGTTTGTCCCGTTTTGTTGCTATATTATAGGAGGTAGCTAAATTTATATATTCCTAATTTGGTATGTGGTTGAGATATTCTCTCAACCACCTTATTGTGTCTCCAAAATAATTTTATTATCTTGAAACTATAGTAAATACTTTGTATATTCAAATTTTATCTACTATTAGATCGAGCCTCCGGTGTGTATGGCACAGTAACGTGCTGAGTAGAGAGGCAGCCTGGCATGTATTGTTGGAGATAGCAAGCATCGCCGGATACGTCGAGAGCTTGGAAATGCTCCTAAAGTTTCGCCTATATTCGGTCCTGTCTTTTGGAGAAAAGATATAGTGATGCAGCTTATCAATATGATGGCCTCGGGGGTTCATATACTCGAAGTTGACATTCCACAATGAGTTAAGTCTGTTTTTTGTGGCTGTTTATCAGCGGATGTTGCATGTGTTGTAAAAAGGATGAGAGATGAGGTGATAAAGTACGCTGATCCTCGCTCTAAGCTAAACAATTTCAAGGATGCATTTGATATTACTGTTCAATCCATGATTGATAAAGTTACCAAAACTTCGATCTCGATCGGATATTATAGAAGGGCGAGAAATAGAAGATTATTAGAAGGGTGAGAAATAGAAGATTATCAAGAAGACGAGGGATTTGAACAATCTGCAAGGAAGTGTGTGTGAACATTGGAACAATTCGCTGAGGGGTGTTTTGTAGATCATTTGTTAATTTGGTGAGCGTCTGTGTTTTTTTGGGCTTTGAGGATTGATATTTGTTAATTTGGTGAGCATCTCTGTGTGTGTTTTGGGTCTTGGGGGATTGATATTTGGAGTGCTTTGTTGTGGTATGGCGAGAGGGTGGACGAGGCCATTGAGAAGGGCCGAGTCCTCGAATGTTGGTTTCAATATGCTGTCAGCAGAGGTGTTAGAGTGCTGGATCCGCAAATATTTCCAAGAAATGAGTCAATGAGGCTGGAACCTAGTACCAGAGGTGAATTTGATGGCAACGCTGCCATTTCCAAGAAGGGACTGTTTACTCTCTGGTGCTATAGTGAGCACAGATTAAATGAGCTTGGTTGGTGCTTTTGCCTTGATGCATAAAATCATAGTCGTATTTAGATTTTGGAGTGTGCTTTTATTGTTATTTCATGTTGTTTTTGAAGGGAATATGTCTTGAAAGTTTGTACACATATTGAGATACCTAAATATGCAGTGATTTTGTTAGAATTTGTGATTCTAACTAATGACATGTTAATTATGGAGTTTCAAGATTTAATTAACAAAGACAAAGATGCTCAAGATGTGAACAACGAAAAGATGAGGTAAAGAAGCAGCAACAATTATTATAATGGAGCACGCGGAGTTGTTACGAGGCTTCCAGCTTCTTGTGTTTGGGATCAACCTGGTTGTAGGCTGAACACATTTTTATCATGGTCTTGTGGCACAACAGTAAAGTGTGGCACAACATATTTGCTGCAGTGGTTGAGGGTAATATGGTGCGCTGCCTAGACATGATTTGTTCGTATACCAGAGCGGCCTCTAGTGAGTTGTAGCTGAAGCATGGTGAGTTGCAGCTGATGGCAGCGTTTTTTGCAGCATTTGTGGCTAAGGAGGGAGATAGGGTAAAGATGAAACTAAAAGTTTCAACATATTTGCTTTGATGAAACAAATTGTCTTCGTGAATTCCTTTGTTTTTCATGTTGAGCCCGATCAACTTAACATGTAAATGCATTCATGTAAATCTGGTTAAAAGAATTAGATGTTGTATTGTTGTGACATTTAGTTTGGCAAACTATTGTCACGAGTGTGAATCTATGTTGTAATTTTCCATTTCAACAATAGACAAATTTATTTGCAGGAATGATTTACTACCAGATATGATGAAGACATTGACAGTGAAAATGGCATCAAAAGATAGTGGTTGGATCTACATCAGAGAGTGGAGGAGGATGGACAATCAAGTTTGCGTGAGTTTTTTGTAAGTTTCTTGGAATAGACTCTTGATGATGAGTCACACAGTTGAATGGTAAGCGAGTCTAGGATAGTGTTATAGTGGTCTTTGTACCTGGTAACTCCAAGAGTTGGAGTGTGTAATGTAAGTGTTGTAAAGGCATATGTATCCCCGTGAAGTTCGTGGTTATCTAAAAACGACTTTGTAATTGCCACTTTGTAATTACAGGTTTGTGGTCAGCGGGAAACCACTTTTGTCTCTTTGAAGCGATGGTTTGTGGCTCACCACAAACCATCGCTTCAAAGAGACAAAAGTGGTTTCCCGCTGACCACAAACCTGTAATTACAAAGTGGCAATTACAAAGTCGTTTTTAGATAACCACGAACTTCACCGGGATACATATGCCTTTACAAGACTTACATTACACACTCCAACTCTTGGAGTTACCAGGTCCAAAGACCACTATAAAAGCCAGAAATCACATGCGAGCCCTAGTGGCTACAGAGCCTTCGTGGCTACGGTGCCCCGGGTGCACACAAGAGCCTTCGTGCTCACAGCGAAGTAGGTGATCTGCAGAAACACTTTACTCACAAGAGAAACTTAGTTTCTCACAGGTCTCAGTTTACTGAGCACATTTTGGGGGGGATTTGCAGATACAGGTACATGTATGCAGTGATAATGGTTGACAGAACCATGTATGCGAAGGACATCCTACGAGACTAGCAGTTGCAGCGGTTGGTACCCACGCATTTCGGTGGATGGTTGCTCCTTTATATGGACATCGACTTATTCTTTTGTTAGTTTTGCACATGGGATTTGCCTGTTTGTGGTGGATCTGAGTTACAGACACAACTTTTGTTGGTTCTGCACATGGGATTTTCCCATTTGTGGTGGATTTGAGTCGCAAACACATCTTTTGTTATGATTGACCACAACTAGATATTGTGAATCGCTATCAAGACAAGTAGTCATTAAGGAGGTGTGTTGGAATATGTAATTCCTACTTGTCTGCAGTGTTAACTCTCTATGTATAGAGTTTGTTTCTATATCATAAGAGGTCACTAAATCTATATATTCTTAGTTTAGTGTGTGGTTGAGATATTTTCTCAATCACCTTATTATAGGTCCAAGATAGTTTTCCTATTTTAAGAGTATATTTCGTGTATATATATATATATAATCATTTTGATTAATATATTAATATATGATTACCATATTCAAATTTTATCTATAAATAGTAATTAGTTAGAGTATTACATAGAAGAGTGGGGAGCAAAGCCTGGAAGAGAGGAGTGGCTCCGAGCTGTTCAATCATCCATTGATCGCTGTCACAGTCAAGTATGGTTTCAAAATCAAATGCAATCACTGTACTACTGCTCTTCATGCATCCCATAGGTTAAGGAAAATGGATAGTTCAATCAGAAAGAAGATGAGAGAGAGATTTGTGTATATGAAGAGGGATGTAAAAAGAGCATCTTATAGTAGAACTGCCACCAGGGTATATTAAGGTAAGGAAGCATATGCGAGGAGGATATTCATATGAATCCCAAAAGCGAGAGAGTCCAACGAGCGAGGAGTCCATTACCCCACGGTCTTTCAAAAACACAAAACATGAAGCTCTCAAAGATGATATTGAATATTATATGTATTGGTTATATATGTAGTGGAGCACATAGCATAATATTCACAGCATATGCTTTGTTTACAGGTAGTTTTATTGTTTTTCTGTGGGTACTCTGCTACTTTTTTATTGTTTCTGTTAAAGTGATTCAATTGTTTATTGTTGGATTGGTTTTCCACTTCATGTTTCAGAAATGGCGATCTTCCCTAAGATTTTAATATGTATCACATGGTTAGCTTTATACAGCTTTGGATGCGTAGTTCAGGGATTTCTTGACAGGTGTGTTGTACGTTTCTAAGCTCTCACATAAAAACACATTTAAAAAATAAACAGAAGCTCATATTGACTATTATAATATAGAGGTGGTCGTAATAATCCATTTATATTCATTTTAATATCAGATTTACTTATATAGATTATCTCAATTTAATTATCTGAATTTAAGGTAGTTTTTCCTAATAAGAATCTCTTTTTAAATATAAAATTTGAAAAAAAGTGCACAGAAATTTATAACACTGGATGAATATTTATATTATATATAAATTTCACTATTTATATTATATATAAATTTCACATTTTTATACTTGAAAATATTTATATTTTTATTCTACTAAATTTTTTTATAATTAATACATACATATATTCATAATTTTTATAAAAAAAATTCAAATATCAAAATTATGAATATGAATTATTATATATATGTATGTTTATTTTAAGTTAATTAGAACCTTTATAAACTCATGTATCACATTTTTTTGACATATATATAAAGAAATAGAAATAAAGTATTTGGAAAAAACCTTCATTTTAAATATTAATTTTTTATATTGTTATTAACTAAATATAAGCATGAGGTTATGAAATATCATAGTAATGAACCTGAATCATCTTTACTTAAATTTCTTTTACTGTGATATGCATATTACAAATTATTTTTCTAAGAAATTGAATTGAATTGAGGAAACATTGCAAATTGAATTGAAATGAACTATTATTTTTATAATTTTACTTTTTGAGCTAACATTATTTTATTATTATTATTATTTTTTAATTTAATGTTTCATAACTTCATGTTTATTATTATTAAGGGTGTAGACATTATTTTATTTTATTTTTTAATTTAATTTTAGATCCAATGCCTTATTGATGTAATGCTCCACTCCAACATCTCCCCCATACTCGATTGTCTAGCATTTCTAGATGCAATCAATCAAACATTGAGAGAGATCAAGTTTTATAATGTGTGTGTATATCATTTAATTTGATGTCATGTAAATTATAAATTAACAAATTTGATTCACCTCGGTGCTTAATAGATTGGGGTTTCAAATAGATATAGGTTGGTTTATGTACATATTTAGCTATTTATTTAAAAAATAATAATTTAACATTATGTTATGTTCATTTGTGACAAATCTCCCTCATACTGAGTTGTTGTTTTATATCATGATGGAATAAATACTTATAAATGTGTGACTTCATAATTATGTCATTACAATATGCATTACAAATTTGTGAAATACACATTATATACTTAATAGGTTTTAAAGATGAAATGACTGAGAATTCAAGTATTTTCCATTATGTGATATAAAAGAGAAAACTAGGTAAAATTATCATAATTTCAAATCTAGAAATTGTTGCAAATTGTTGTTGTGCATGTTGTACAAGATCATAAATCTCAGGAAGAGCTTCCAGAGCCTTTTCTTGTTCATAAATACTTCTTGCAGACATTAGGGACTCATTTGATTGCTCATGTATTTTGATTGTGGCTACAACTATTTTAATAATGCCCTTTTTAAGATATTCATTGCTAACATCCACCATCACCTTCTCAATTTCTACTGAATCATCATAAAGAAATGGCAAGTGGGAAACACTTTTTGGCATGAGATAGAATTCGGGAGGATTTTTTAATTTCTCGGCCGAGAAAAAAAGTCAACTAAATTTCTCGGCCGAGAGTTTTCAAAACTCTCGTCCGAGAGATTTTAAATATTTCGTATTTTCTCAGACGAGAGTTTTGAAAACTCTCGGCCGAGAGTTGTGTCACAAAATTCTCGGCCGCAAACTCTCGGCCGAGAGTTAGAAAAACTCTCGGCCAAGAGTTTTTAACATTCAAAAACTCTCGGCCGAGAGTTTTATTGCGCAAACTCTCGGCCGAGAGTTTTCCCGCGCATAAATTGGTTTAAAACTCTCGGCCGAGAGTTTTAAAAATTTCTCGGCCGAGAGTTTTTCTCGGCCGAGAGTTTCTGGTCAACAAAAAACTCAGAAAACTCTGCAGTTTTGAGAAACCTGCAGCTTTGGAGGGACAGAAAACCTACAAAAACAAAATTTTATATGTCGGACCAAGTACCATTAGATTCGTCTCTAAATCTAGTTTTTGATGATGTGAGATTTATGGAGTTTCATTAAAAAATTCATTTTTTTATTAATTTTTTACTAAACTATGTCACTATGGAATTTCATTGTTCGAAAAATTGCATTGAATGAAAATTCAATAACTTTCAAATGAGGACACCAAAAAATTCAAAAAAATCATAGTGCACTTCCTCTCCCTGTCTACTTCAAAAGGGTACTCTCATTTTTCTTATTGACGATCACATTGAAAAGAAAATCAAAGGATAATAAAATGTAATGAAACATCACTGTTTTTTTGTCTTCGTCCATTTCAAAAAATAATAAAAAATAGTGATTTGATCCGAAAATTACCAAAAAATAGTCTGTGCACTAGTGAAATATATGTAGATTATGATGCTATGGTTTTTTTCCAAAAAATGAATAACCTTCCCTAAAAAAAGTTAAGGATAATAAAGTGACTATTTATGTTTGCCTGAAAATTTCAAGTATATGCAGTTAGTAAACAACAAATTTACCCCTCTATATGTCAATATATATATTTTTTTTAAATATCGGTATGGAGGTAAGACAATTCTCTACAATTCTTGTTTTTATGTCAAAGCATAATTTGCGATAAAAATATGAGTTTAGTGGAGTTGAAGTTGAAAAACATAGAAAATTACAATTTTCAATGTCAAAAAAGGGCAAAAAGTGTTTCCCAACTTCACATTTTCACATAAGGCATAAGTATAAGGGCTTTGGAAGAAAAAACTTATGTAGAAAGGGTTTCATCAGTTGATTGCTACAAAATGACATATTGAATTTTAGCTAGAAACACCAACACTAGATTGATAAAATATAAGTAACAATGCTCGCAAAACAATCAACATATTGACAACATGATAACTGAGACATAGAATGGTAGTTGAACAATGTTTTTTAATTATTGTTAAGTTTCCAAGGGTTAAGCTTTTGCAAGTGCATGAATGAAGCATTCATTATATATCTTAGTTATCTATAAATAGGTTTCTTGTATTATAGTTTTTTCAAGTTGTTTGCATAAGTTATTTATATATCTAAGGTACACGAGTTTTTATTACTATATTGTTGAGTATTTTAAATTGGATAAACAATTGTTTAAAAGTTTTAAAATATTGATTCACTCCCCTCTCAGTATTTTCTTGGTTTCTAACAAGAACATCATCTTGGATAATTTCATGAATGAAGTGCATATGGATCTCAATATGTTTGGTCATTTGATACTCCACAAGATTTCTTGAAATGTGTATTGCACTATGATTACCACACCATAGAATAGTAGGTTGATCATGCTAAATGCCAAACTCAATGAATAATTGTTACATCCAATGAAATCCTTGACTAGCGATAACTGCAACTTGATACTCAACTTCTGTCATAGATAATACAATTGTTGATTATTTCTTGCATTACCAAGAAATAGGAGAAGAAATGAGATAGAAAAAAAAACAGACGTGGACTTTCGATCATCAAATGATCCATCCAAGTCGCAATTTGTGAAACTCATAAGCTTAGGAGTAACAACAGTATATTGTATTCCAAAATTCAAAGTTCCTAGAATATATATCAAAATACACTTTATTTCTTTCTGGTGTCTCTGATCAGGATCTAGGAGAATTGAGAAACCAACTCTATTGCATAAGAAATTTTAGCTTGGGTGTGGGTAAAATAGAGTAACTTGGCAACTAGTTGTTTCTACAATGTAGTATCCACCCGTGGTGAGGTACAATTGGTGGTAAGAGTAACATCTAACTAAAACTAAGTAGGTGCATGCATGCTTACAAATAGCCATGCCAAAGTGCTAAAGTAAATCAAGGGCATATTTTGTTGGAAGATGGCGATCCCTTGTGAAGAGCAGTGAACCTGCAATCAAAGAAATTAATGTAGAGGACCAAGGTTCATCATAACAAACTTTCCCATCAATTTTTCATTAACATTCTGAATCATAGATGTTGAACTCCCTCTTAGGATAAAATCATCCACATACAAAACTAGAATCAATAAATCAAAGCCATGTCTCTGAGTGTTAATTATAGGATTAGAGATACAATTGTTGAACCCTAAAGCAAGCATAAAACTATCCATATTATCATACTAGACTCTAGGATCTTTTTTGAGGCCATACAAGTATTGTTGAACACAAAAAACAAGTGAAGGATCTTGCATAAAACTAGGGGGTTGCTCCATGTAAATATACTCATGTAGATCTCCCTGTAGAAAAACACTCTTTACATCCATTTTGTAAATTAACTAGCCTTGAGAGGCAACTGGAGAAAGCACGAGATGTATAGAATCCATCTTGGCAATAAGGGAAAAATTCTTGGAATAATCAATTCCTTCAACCTGTGAAAATACCTTTTCCATAAGACATGCCTTATGTTTATAAATAGAGCCATTTGCAACATAATTGGTTTTTTAGACTCGCTTGCAACATACCAAATTACGTCTTTGGGAAGAGGAACAATATACCAAGTATGATTCTTCATTAAAGAGGAATATTCTCATGTCATGGTAGCTTCCCAATTAGGTATTGCGACAACATCAGAAAATTGTTGCAAATATTCTAAAATGGCATTACTCAAAAGAGATATTCCTCTTGACCATGACTGAAATCAGTTGCCTCATAGACATATCTATCAAGTTACTTTCTATTGTGAAGGATCCTCCTCAAAGAGTCGTCTAGAACATGATACTCTTGATTCTATTGGCATTGTCGGTAGATTTTTTTTTGGATAAAGACATTTATCAAAACTTTCTTCATCTTACAGATCTGACAAACTATTAAAACATGTTCATTATCACTAGTAGATGTTGAGGAAGGAGGGGAAGATGATCCTAGATTTTCGTTCTCATCAAAATGAAGATATATTTGAAACAAAACTTCCTTAGAGGTAGGATCTGAGAGCCTATAAGCTTGCATGTCCTCATAGTAACTAAAAAATATCTGTTGTTACTATTATTTTCCATGGATTTTTTATTTTCATCTAGAATTAATGCTCAAGTAGGACTGCAAAATAACATGAAAGAGGATACATCATGATTCTCATGTGTCCAAATTTCCACTAGAGTCATATGTTGAATTGCCTTACGAGTCATCTTTTTTTGAATATAATTAGCAAAATTAATTACTTCAACCCAAAAGGAAGGTGCCATCTTCTTGGACTAAATCATGTAATTTTCCATCTCCTTGAGTGTTTAGTTATTCCTTTCAACAACACCATTTTGTTGAGGGGTGTAGGGAACAAAGCGTTGATGAAGAATTCCATGTTCTCTATAAAAATCTTGAAATGCCTTATTGACATATTCCCCCACATTATAAGTGCATATCTTGTTGCTGAAGAATGATGATTGTTTCTCAATGAAAATTTTAATGTATTGAATGTTGCAAAGACTTTAATATTGTACTTGAGTAAGTACACCCAATATTTCCATGAAAAATCATCAATAAAGGCTAGTGCATACTTGGCCCCTAAAAACGAAGGGGTTGGAAATGCCATTATTTGACTATGCATCAACTCAAGAGTTGATGTTTCTCTTGAAGTTTTCCCTTTACGAAAGGGATCTTGGTGTTGTTTTCCAAGAGCACAACATAAACACACCCCATCAGTACAAGAAAATTTTGCAAGACCAAAGACCAATTTTTTAGTGAACATATGCTACAAATATCTATGATTTAGATGGATAAATATTTCATGCCAAAGTATACTCAAGGAATCAGAATGATCTATGAAGAAAGAATTTAGGGAAGGCCAAAAGCTAATAAAATTATATAATTTGGAGGCATGATCACCCTATCTAATAAAAACAACAATAGTTGGATCATGTAGTTCTCTAGTAACTACCTGATTAGGATAAAAATCATTTGTTTTCCCATCACCAAATGAGAGATATGATAGATGGATAATATACTTGCAGAGATATTAGGGAATATGAGTACATTATTAATGCACCCATTGGTCACCTACACAATACTTGACCCCAAAACCTTCATTAATCAATATAATGGCACTTGTTATATTTAGTCTAATTGTTGATCATGTTGCAAAATCTCTATGAAGGGCCTATGATAGAATTATGAGAATGAATATCCTATCTTCTCAGTCATCTTCCAAGTGCCCATTCCTTATAAAGCACCTTCTTTAGCCTAAGGAATTTTCTACAAATTTTCTTTCCATGTAGATTTGACAACATGAAATCTGATCAAAAGCTTGTTTAAGTTGTAAAATATCTTCTAAAATAGGAGAAATTTTGTCTACGTGACATCTCTATATATTATTGAACCAACTTATGATGATCATAGAATCACCAAAGATATGTATATATCAAAATTCTTTCTCAATAGAAAATAATAGAAGATTTAGATTGAGTATTTATGCATAATTGTTGGAACCTCTGCTCAATCCACTTTGAAGGTTGTGTAAATTAATTTCCTGCAGATAAATAACAACCCCCCCACATTCACCGCCTGGTAAATAGGCCCCGTCAAAACAGAACTAAGGGAAAGAACGATCAATCTATTGGAAAATTATATTTTGTGGAACATGTTCAGACACAAAATTAGGGAGGAGAGAGAAGATAGCCAAAACCCGAGCTGCAGCTTTGTCAAGAGAAGAAGACTTGTCCTGAAAAATTACATTGTTCCAGGAGAGCCGTATGCCCCAATTTATGAGGGGTGGAAGCCTTCTATACTTATTTGGGGAAGACCGATCCCACCACAATTTCCATGCATCATTTATAGGCTCCCCCTACTAGTTTGTAACAAACCCAAGATGTTTTTTATTAAGTTACATAATCCAACCAAAAAGGGGCCGAAAACATTTAGATGACCCATAATTTCCTCAACATTTTTACAAAGAATGCACCAGTTGGAGCTTTCTAGGCACCTTTTTTTAAAATTTATCCTCAATGGAGACCTTATTTTGTGGTAATAACCATTTAAATAAGCGTGATTTTGTAGGGAAACAAAGCTTCTAGAGTTCCTTCCACCACCAGGCGATCACCTTAGGTCTCCTATTAACAATGATGAACATGTAACCAGATTTGGGTGAATATTGTCCAATCAGAGAGTGGACCCAAGCTAGAGAGTCTTCCCTACCTTTGAGATGGACATGAGATGTCTTCAAAGAAATAGTGTAATTTTTCTATAGGTTCACAAAGTAATTTTGTAAATTGAGTTGATGGGAATTCATCCAACCCTAGGCCCAAATCGATGTATGAGTGTTATCTACCACTTGATTCAGTGTAATTTTACTAATGGAATTTAAAAATTTTACCAATTCATGAGGCAATCGAAAATGTTCCACATATCCCACCTAGGGATCAATTACAATCCTCACCTTTTCCCCATTCCCAACTTTCCAGGCCAAGCCTTCTTCAATCACATAAAAGGAGGGTATAAAAACTCTCCAGATTACCAAAAATTTTGGCCTCTTCTTGTCTAAAAAACAAATCCATTCTTCCAGGGAACATTGGTGGATATATTTCTGTATACCACAGTTGTCCACAGACAATCAGTTGAAATCATCCTCCATGCTACTTTCACTGCCAAGGCCTTTGTAAAGTAAGGGAGGTTTTTTAAACCCCATCCACCCCAAATCTTCAACAAAGAGATTTTATCTCATCTTATCCATGGAAAGACTCACCCTTCCTTAGAACCTAACCATAAGAAACAAAAACATACTTTGCAAACATAATTTAAAATACCCTTGGGGATCCAAGATAAAGACATCCAAAATACAAGTATCACCTCCAAAACTTATTTTATAAGGACCAACTTTATAACTCTAGAAAACCAGCTCAAACTCCATACCTTCAATCTCAGTTCAATATTTGCAATAAGCCAGTACCAATTGGCCTTTTTGTAATCACTAGGTTTAAAATGAAACTCCAAGAACTTTATGTCATCATCAAAGTTATTAGAGTGGAGAGGAAAAGGATTACGAACATTTATAAATTCATCCCTAGATAGTCCTAGAGGAGAGAGAGTAGACTTGAGAACATTGACTTTCATACTTTTAGCCTTCTGAAATAATGATAGGTCCTCTTTGATGGAAACTTGATCATGTCTTGATCCTTCATAAAATATTAAAATATCATCAATGAAAAATAAGTGAGTGGTAATCATGTTATCAACCACTAGAGCACCTCTTAAACCACCCCTCCTTTTAGCTTCAAATAATAACTTCCTAAGGCCCTCTGCCACCAACAGGAACAATAGAGGAGATAAGGGACAACCTTGTTGAAGTCCTCGATGTGCATGAAAGAAGGACGAGGTTGAGCCATTGATAAGGACCAAAAATGACACCGTGGTAATACAACTCATCATCCAATTTATGAAAGGTACTTCAACCCCAGATGCGTAAGGAGTAGTTGAATATAAATCCAACTTAATTTTTCATATGCTTTAGAGAGGTCAATTTTTATCACCATTCGCTTGATTTTTCTATATTTTAAGTTATGGATCCGTTCTTGAGCGACCCTTATTTCTTCATGGATCTTTCATCCCTACAAAAATGAGAATTATTCCTTTGATACATTCTGGGAAAGAATTGGCTTGAGCATATTTGCTATTATTTTTAAAATTAATTTTGTTGACACCTAATCCTTGGGATTGGGTGAAAATGTAAAATATTGTAAATAGAAAATAAGGAGAACGGAATATGAAGAGATAATGGGAGATGAATCCCATAAGTCACTCCCTCCAAATATATAATTATGTGCACCCTCAATTCAATTTAATTCAGTTGTTTGGTGGAGTTACCTCCTGACCTGACATGGTATCAGAGCCAGTTCTATTTATGGAATTCCTGCCCTTGTAACTCCCTCTCTATCTTTCAGCCTCCACCTGGAAGAACTGTCCCTGCCCACTGCAAATTATGCGCACTACAAATTCTACCCTCTCCCTCACTCAGTCGATTTTTATGGTATTTCTCTATACTCATACTTAGCCCATACACACTCTCCCATAGCTGGTTGATACTATGCACTGCTCTCTCGACCCTCGTACAATCGCCCTCCTAACTTGATTCCCTCATGTTGATACATTGTCAGCCTCCCAAAATGCTCACTCCACCACACCTCCCGCCGACCTCCCTTAGCTCTCGGCCCTCCCACAGTGATACATCATCGGCCTCCCATAGTGCTCACTCTGCACACCTCTTGCTGGCCTCCCATAGTTCTTGAACCTCAATCCACGGGCCTATGCACTTCGTATCTCCCTCTCACCCTACACACCTCCCTCTGAGATTGATAGTGCTACACCGCTAGCCTTCGCACCTCCATATTCCATAACGGTGGCCTCACTCCACCATGCCTCCCGCCGACTTGCCACAGTCCTCGACCCTCAGCCTTCTCCCACCTATGCAACAGCCTCCCTATAGTGTTGGCCTCCCGCAACCTCATCCCTAAACCGTCTCTCGCTTGTGTTTCAGCCTCCCTCCACTTTCCACCTCCTATGGCTCCTCTCCTATGGCTCCTCGCCATAACACTACGCATTTCAATCCATATGTAATAACGTTTCCAGACCTCCTGTCGACCCATCCACCGCTGACCTGCCCCATTATTCCCTCCCCCATATCCCACCCCCCCAAGTAAAACCTTCCCAAAAAAAACCTTCCCCCACTTAATCCATCCCCCACTTAATACCTCTACGTAGAATTGATTTTTTTTACAGTGGCACCAAAGTGATTTTTTTTACAGAATGCATTCACTCATATCCATTGTATGAGTCGTTCTCTCAGGCAAAGAGTACTATCCTGAATGGTCAATGAATATTAAACACACACTCATTTTTAATGAGCTGTGGAAAGGAATCTGTGAAGGAGACAGAGAAAATCCACCTACAAAGCCTACAATAGACAAAGAGATCGTTTGTGCTCAACTTAGTGTTCCTAAATTGAGTTCATTAATTGTCAATCAGGGCTAGTAAACTGCTGAAGTGTGGTGCACTATATGTGCCTAGGTATTTGTTTCTCACTACGTTGTGTTTAGTGTTTTATGATGTTTTTGGTTTTATGGTTTTATGTTTGAAAAGGGAAAGAACTAAATGCTGGTGAAAAGAAGCTATTGGCCTAAACTATGGATGGCAAATAACAAATGCAAATACTAAAACAGAACAAAGCCTAAACTATGGCTAGCAAACAACAAATGCAAAGCTTGATAATGACTTCATTGCAAGGAAATAAATCACAACATGAGCTTAAACTTATCCAATTCATTCATTAAATATGTGTTGGAAGAGCTTGAGAAATGGACAAGTTAAGTGTGAATGAAGTTCTCCTAAATAAACAATCAACTTACAATGTTACAACATCTCATCCATGGTTAAAGGTTTATTGGAACATATTTGGAAAATAACATTTGTAGCAAAATAAGATTTTTACTCTAAACTAACTTCTAATTCTGTTCTGCAACTCAATTTAGCACCACTAGGCCTCACTCAAAAGTTATAGGTTTCTTTTTAGAATAGTCCTTGAGAAAAGGCTTATTTGTGAAATGGTAAAAGGTTGCAAAATATTCCAGGCCTTAGACTGATACTAGCTTCTGTCCAGATGATTATGTATTAATATGAGGTTGGAACAAAAGAAGTTTTTGTAAATAATGAAGACCGTGGTATCTAAATTTAACAACTAATACAATTTAAAATGCAATGGATAACAACTAAACTGGAATGCTAATACAATGAGCTAAGACTAAACTAGAGTGCTACTAATCTACTTGAAGTACAGTGAACAGAGTTAAATTAAAATGCCATTATCAAACTTGAAATGTAGTGACAGAGCTGAACTAAATGAAATCATCCTCCGGAGTGTTATGACTAAACTAACATGCAACTAGTCTATTGGAATTCTACAGCCCATCTTGTTCAATGTGAATGATATTTTGGAAGAGTTTGTAAAAACAATTATGGCTGTATTATTCAATGCAATTGAACATAAACATAAGATTTGAAAGCAAATACAATTAAAATCTAAGATACCACAGTTGTTTCTTATTCATTGTTAATGATGTTTTGGAAGAGTTTGTAGGAGTAAGATCGGCTGTGACACTTAGTGTAAACAAGCATAAATCATAAAATTCGAAAGGAAATGCAACTAAAACCTACAACACCACAACTATGCCTTATTCATCGTGATGATATTTTGGAAGAGTTTATAAGAGTAAGTCTAGCTGTGATGATCAATGTAAACAAGCATGAAACATAAACTTCATAAATGTGCTTAAGCTAGAAATGAAAAAAACGAGACTAAAATACTTATCTAAACCGTATAAACAAGGCTGCTCAGGAGGCAGGGGCCCTCTACCACCAGAGTAGCATGCAAAATCTACTTCAAGATTGACTCAGTGCTTTCAATAAAGTGATACTTCTTGCATTAGAGAGAAATTACTTCAAAACAGAGTGTTTTCGGACTTCTAAAATCTAGCAATCAATCACAAAATCTAACCTTGTCCCTCGGTTTCCCGAGCCATATTTGTAACAAATTTACATAACTGTTTTGAGATAACCTAGGGATAATTGTCTTTCCAAATAAAAACCAAACTAGGACTCTGATGGTGGTCACGTAATAGAATTAAGGACATCTGGACTGTCCTTGTCCTATTAGGAGTCTCTTTCCTAGTTTGAGTTCCCACGTACATAACCGCCTACAGAATTCCGTTCAAACTTCATGGAGAGAAAAAAATGATGAGGGAATGATGTGGAATACGCCCATATGTGTTTTTCTCGAAGATGACACCTGGAACCTGCGTAGACATGAAGACAACTGCAGAATCAGAAACTAGCTACAGAATGTCTGCATTTTGTAGCTAGATCTAGTTCAAAAAGTACTACAATGACAAAATCATAAAAACATAGCAAGTTAGTCATGATATTCATTCTTAAAGCAATTTTAACTAATTATACTGATCATTTGAGCCTGTGATTAATAATGGACAAAGGAAATGGAGTGGAATGTGGTGGAAGAAAGAACATCTTTGGAGCTCAACATACCCCCACTGCTAGGTTCTTGCATGTCCTCATGCAATTATTCCATGAACTCTGAGACCTCTGCAAGGACATCCAACCCTCTTCTTCTGCTTTGCCTGGTAGTCAAAGGCCTTCTGGGCTTTCTTATGATTAACTTAAATCTCAAATTTGTGAGTGCCCTGGTTAAATTTTTATTTCTCTTCTTCAAATTTTCACTGGCCTTGTATAACTTTTGCATTTGTAGAGACAGAGTTGAATTCATATCAGTTTTCAATTTAACCTGCTCTCTCAGAATTTCATTCTCATTCTTGATATGCCTGTTGAGTACTTCTAACTCATACCTATCTCTTCTTAGCATATCAATTTCAGACTTTGGTGGGCTAGGAGTTCTGTCTCTAGATTCTGAAGCTCTCCTCTCTAATGTTTCAACATAGTTGTAAATTTCTTGTTGTGCTGGGTCAATTTCTGGAACTTCTTCATCAAAATCCTCCTCAGTAGGTGTTTCTTCATCTTCTATGTTTATGACTCCAGTTTGTTTAACTTTTGTTTTCTTTAGTATCCCCCTCAGTCTGTGGCTCCTCCTCGGTTGAGATGGCCCTTCTCCTTTCTCTCTGGCAAATTTTCTTATGATCCTCTCTTTCTTAAGTTGCTTCTTCATTTGAACTAATTTTTCAGAAATCATTTCTTCACTGCTTTCTTGTATTGTTTTACCAGTTTCAGTTTTGGAGGATTTCCATTTTCTGCTTCTTTTTGTAGGTTTATCTTCAGGTGGAGGTTCCTTTGGTTCCTCAAAGTGATTTCTCACCAAGAAGTCATCCCAAGTATCTCCCATTTTTGCTAAATGATGTTCAATTAAAATCTTGACTAAGCCATGGTGGTATAAGGTTGTCTCTAGAAATTGAGTTCTCTTTTTGAACACTTGAAGCCATTTTCTTTAAACTATGAAGCAAGAAAAATGGCAAGTTGAGTTCTTCTTCTAGAAAATGCATTATCAATCGAATATGGTAAACATAGAAAGTACCATATCTTCCTTCACAAGTGATTAATTTTTGCAAGATAAGCAACATGTTCCTCCATTTGTTCTTTAGTGCAGAGCTAGGGATACCCTTTTTAAAAATGGTAACATCCATACCTGGTGACTTGAGTATCTGCTTCCATGCTTCGTTATGAAACTCTCTATTCTTGAACCACCTTTCTCCTTGTCTGGGCAATTCGGTTGGTTCTGCAATGGAAGCTTCTGTAATGGTGAATTTAATGTCTCCTATCTCGACCTCAGTTCTTTTTAAGGATCTTGAAAATGTTTTGGTTACCTCTTTGTGACACCCACTAAATTTTTCAAAGAATTGCAACCACCCTGCTTGTTGTAACATTTCTCTGACTTGAGGATAACCTTCCAAGTACTTAGTGCCAACCGGTTCAGTCCTCACTATAAGACCCATAACTCCGCTTTCCAACCTTCAAATTGTTGCTCCTCTGTTCACGGTGACAACGGCTGTTACAGAGATGTTTTTGCCCCACAGATGTTTCCTCTGTTTTACAGACTGAAATGGTTAAGAGTTGGCTACGGGAAAGAATGATATGGAGTGATTGCGGAATGAATATAATGAGGTGAGGATGATGTATATAAGTTGAAAGATATCACGGCAGAAAATACCGCGGAGATATTTTGTAACGAATTCGAAATCATCATTAAATGCTTTGGCCTAGTGACATGAATAATCCAATCACTTCAGCACTTTAACCGTTTAGATTAAATGATGATCGAATATGGTATTTGAAATGGTGGAATAGAAGGAGGTTTATCCAAAGTTTCTACGGGAGGTTTGTTAGGCATGATCAACAAAATTAATTAAAACAACTTTCTGAACTATTCATAACTTAACTATACTAAAATTTTTCATGATATGTCATTATAATCAGAACTTTTACCTTTGCCTTTCCTCTGATTTTTTTGTGTTCTTCATATGCTTTGTTCTCTCCTAAAAATCATTAATTTTTGAGTCTTCATAACCTTCTTGATTTTTCTTGTTGTCATGGATATGCAGGATCATTTTATTGCAGATCAGGTGATTACTAGACAGTGCCTTCAGGATCTCTGGCTGCAGAATGTCTGTCTGGCTGCGGAATGTCTGACTGGCTGCAGAATGTCTAACTGGCTGTAGAATGTATCTATAGAAGACTTGAAACATGAAATGGAATGGTTTGGAGCATGAATGGAATGTTGTATGGAATGAGTGAAGATGGATAATAAAATATGGTGTAATGGAATATGAATGAAGTGAGTAATGGAGTGGAATGGATCACATCTTATGAAATGGAGTGAAGTATGAGAAGTGGCCTGCAATTCATGATATGTATTATTCAATTGCAGAAAAACATCAAACTTTAAAAATCTGGAATGAAAATGAGGTGGACCATGGAGTGAAGTGAATGAAGTGTGGATGAATGAATGAAATGGAGTATGGATGAATGAATGAAATGGACCATAAGTGAAATGGATCTGCACTTATGATTTTGTAATAACTACTTGCAGAAAGAACAGATTTGAAAAGCTAGAGTGTCAGAAAGATTCTGATTTTCACTCCACCTTTTCTGTATAAACATGCCAATCAATGATTGGTTTTCATGTTTATACTTTTTTTTTTTTTTTTTTTTCAATATCTGACTTCAGAAAATTCACTTAAGTTGATGAAGAAGAAAAAATCTTCTTCATTAACTTCACATCACTGCTTTCCTGGAATTTCTTGACAAATTCTTCTCTTGAGAGTGGCTTATGATACAGCTTCAATCTATGACCATTCACAAGAAAAGTGACCTTCTCTTCATCTATTGTTCTGATTTTTATTGCTCCATTGTCAAAAATTCTTATAATTTCATATGGCCCAAGCCAATGTGTTTGGAATTTACCTTGAAAATCCTTGAACTTTGAATCAAACAAGAGAGCCCAGTCACCTTCTTTGAACTTCTTTTCCTTGATGTATTTGTCATGCCATCTAGTCCTTTGCTGTTGGACTATGCTTGTTTTCTGAACTGCATCTTGTCTGATCTCATCCAATTCATTAATCTGCTCCAATCTGTGCTTTTGTGCCTCTGTTAGATCAAGTCCTAGCTGAACTGCCATTTTGAAAGTTTGAATCTGGAACTCTATGGGAAACAAAACTTGCTTTCCATAAAAAAGTTCATAAGGAGTATGGCCTGTTGTGCTTCTCCATGTAGTTCTATAGGCCCACAAGGCTTCAGGAAGCCTATCTACCCAATCTCTTCTATGTAAATGGACAGTCTTTGTTAGGATCCCTTCAATAACCTTATTAGTAGATTCCACTTGACCATTTTCTTGTGGATGATAGGGAGTAGATTTTCTGTGTCTAATTTTGTACCTCTCCATCATTTGTTCCACTAGCCTTGATGTGAATTGAGCTCCTTGATCTGTAACAATTTCCCTTGGGACACCAAAACGAGTAAAAATATCCTCAAAAAGAAAATTAACTGCAGATGCTTCATTAGCAAAAAGTAATGGCTTGGCCTCTACCCATTTGGTAACATAATCAGTGCAAACTAATATATATCTCTTTTGTCTTGATGGAGGACTAATAGGTCCTACAAAATCCAAAGTCCATTTTTCAAAAGGTTCAATATGTACCTGAGGTTGTAATGGCATCTCACCTGAAGGAGAAGGTTTCCCTACCCTTTGGCAACTGTCACACCTTTTGACATACTCTTTAACATCTTTAAACAAGGATGGCCAATAATATCCTAAATGAAGGATCTTATAGGTTGTCCTCTTATCAGCAAAGTGTCTGCCACAAGGTTCATCATGACATGCTTTGAGAATCTCAGGCATCTCATCTTCCCGAACACATCTCCTAATGATAAAATCTGGACCTGTCTTGTACAACTCATTAGCAACCCATGAATATTTTGCACTGTCATAAATGAATTTTCTTTTATCTCTTGCATTCATTATTGAAGGAAATTTTCCCGAAACTAAATAATTAGCAATGTCAGCAAACCAAGGAGTTTGGGTAGAAATTGCAAAAAGATATTCATCAGGAAATTGATCTTCAACTAGAGTGTCATCTTTGATGTTTTGGAGTCTAGATAGGAAATCAGCTACTGTGTTTTGTTTTCCAGGCCTATCTAGAATGGTAATGTTGAATTCTTGTAAAAGAAATAACCATCTTATGACTCTGCCATTAGTAATTGATTTGTTCATTAAGTATCTAATTGCATAATGATCAGTGTGAACAAAAGTTTCATAGCCTGTTATATAGTGTCTGAATTTGTTTATGGCATGAACAATAGCTAAAAACTCTTTTTCAGTTACAGTATAGTTTAACTCTGAAGGAGTCAAATTTTTACTGGTATAGTAGATGGCATAAGGAATCAGGTCTTTTTGTCCCAATACTGCTCCTAGAGCTGTATCCGAGGCATTTGTTGAAATATGAAAAGGTAACTTCCAGTTAGGTCCCCTTAAAATAGGTGCTTCAGAAATTTTTGTTTTCAGGGTCTCAAAGGCTAACTGGCAATCATAATTCCATTTGAATTCACAATCTTTGGTAAGTAATTTGAAGAGTGGAGATGTTATCTTGGTGAAGTTTTCTATAAATCTTCGATAATACCCCGTAAATCCAAGAAAACTCCTAACATATTTTTGACAACTTGGAATAGATAAGTTAGAGATGACTTCAACTTTTGACTCATCAACTCTAATCCCATCCCCTGAAATGTGATGTCCTAAAACAATTCCTTCAGTAAAAATCATAAAACACTTCTCATGACTAAGTGAAAGATTTGCTTCTTTACATCTTTTTAAAACTTTTTCCAAGTTTGCTAAGGCTTCTTCAAATGTGTTTCCATAAACTATGAAATCATCCATATATACCTCTACACAATCATGTATTAGATCCGAAAAGATCCCTAATACTGCCCTTTGAAATGTTGCAGGTGCATTGCATAATCCAAATGGCAATACTCGGTAAGCATAGGTACCCCAAGGACAGGTAAATGTGGTTTTGTCTTGATCCTCAAGTGCTACTTGAATTTGATTATAACCACTAAACCCATCTAGAAATGAGAAGTACTTTTTGCCAGCTAAGGTATCTAACACTTGATCTATGAAAGGTAGGGGAAAATTATCTTTAAGAGTAGCTTTGTTTAATTCTCGGTAGTCAATACATACCCTCCATTTACCATTTTTCTTTGGCACAATTACCAAAGGAGAAACCCACTGACTATCTAAAATAGGATAGATAAAGTTGACATTCAACAATTTCTGCAATTCTTCTTTAACAATCTCCCTAAGATTTGGATTCATCCGTCTTTGAGGTTGTCTAATTGGTTTACAATTTTCCTCTATGTAGATGTGATGAGTGCAAGTCTTGGGGCTTATCCCTTTCATATCAGTGTACTCCCATGCATATGCAAAAGAATGTCTCTGTAAAATTTTGACTAGCTCTTCTCGTTGAGATTTTTCTAGGTTCTTGTTTATGTTTAAAGTTTTGCCTGGAAATATCTCAATTGTAGAGCTGCCAAATTTATCCATGGAATAGAGAGACATCTGCCTTGATGACAAAAAATCAATGTTGGATTCTTCTTGAAATTTTTCATGTTTATATTCCGAAGAGGATTCAAATTTTTCCAAGGTATTCAAAATTTGGCTATCTTCACTAATTTCTGAAATTGTGAAGAGAGGTTGTAAGTCTTCTTCATCCTCTATCCATTGAGTATCATCTAAATCTGTAATTGTCCTTGCTAGAGGATACAAAGTGAATTTCTTAGTTGAACTACCATCAGAGATATACATATCACCGGATCTACAACTAATGAAAGCATCAGCTGTAGCTAACCAAGGTCTTCCTAATATAATAGGATGCCCTCCTAGATTATTCTTAGGAGTTAGGATCATGAAATCCATAGGGTACTCCCAAGAATCTAGAGACACTGGAATATCTTCTATTACCCCATCAGGTTTGATCACAGATCTATCTGCTAATTGTAATAATGTGGGTGTAAAGAGAAGATTAGGAAGTTTCAGTTTATCCATGATTTGTCTACTCATGATATTGATTGCTGCTCCTAAATCAATGAGTGTGTTTTGGATCTCAATTCCATTGATGTGAATTTTGACAACTGGATTTCTTGGGTCTAGATACTTTGGAATAGCAATCTTACCCATCATAATGTCTGCTATTTTTCCTGCCAGTTGAATTTTCTTTGTCTCTCTTATTCTTTTTCTTGTTTTCTTCATGCTCAACTCGTTTATTTTCTTTGCTAAAATTGGGATTTCCTTGATGGCTTGTAATAATGGAATCTTAATACAAACATTTCTTAGCTCATCTAGGAAATCATAATTAGGCACCATAATTTGTTTTTCTACACCTCTATCAATTTGTAATCTTTCTGGAAAGGGAGGTGTAGGAGTGGATGTTGATGGCTGCTCTAATACAGGAGTTGAAATTATTGGTTCTTTTTGTTTTGATTTTTCAATGTTTGGGTCTTGAAAAGATGTGTCTTCTTCAAGAATTTTATTTTCCCGTAGAGAATCTTCCTCAGAGTTATCTTGTTCTTGTATGATCACAGAAGGTTTTCTCTTTTCAAGTATTCTTCCAGACCTAAGTTGAACATCACTAAGGTCTAGAGGAGTAATTAAATAAGTTGGAAACTGTTGGCCTTCTATCATGTATGTATTCTGAGGATTTTTATTGTTGAGGTTTGGTATGGGTTGAGCAAGCAACTGATTTGATTTCCGAGGAAATGGTAATGGAAGTGGTTGATTTTGATGTTGTGGGTTTTGAGGATTCTGTTGAGGACTTTGAGGAGAAAAATGTGGGTATGGTGGATAGGATGGTGGATACTGATAGTACTGAGAGTATCTTCCATAGGGATTTTGTGCTCCTTGTGCCCAAGCTTGAGATTGATTTTGAAATTGGGGCCAAGGTTGTTGCCAAGAATTCCAATTTAGTGGAGGTTGATTATACAATTGATCATGAAATCCTTGTGTTTGAGGTCCTTGCCAAGGCCTTCTAGAGACAAAATTGAGAGATTTTGTGGAACTTGTAGGAGTATCTTCTTGAAAGACAACTTTAAGACCAGGAAGTGAAGGAAAACTCTTGGTCTCATGTTTTTCTGAACAAATTACACAGGTCTCTACAACTTTTGCATCCAAAGGACATTCTCTCAAGGCATGCTTCTTTCTACATTTGGGACAAAAGATTGCTAAAGCATCAGATTCAGCTTTTTTCTTGTTTTGTAACTTAAGGGTGTCTATTTGTTCACTAAGACTCCCTAAGATTTCAGATTTGAATTCATCAAGCATATGCCCTATCTCTGCCCTACTTACTGTCCCAGAAGCAGACTTACTTGCCCTTGCAAGAGCAGGGTCTCTTGGACCTTTTACAGTTTTGGATTTCCCTCTTGAAAGGTTGATACATAACTCGGATATTTCAGGTAATGTGAGCTGAGATATATCCCCTTTTCCCATCATGTTAAGGATATCCAACCATTCATCCCTAATTGTCTTCAACAAGAGAGCTTTTAAGGTGTCTTGGTCTAAGTTTTCCATTTTTTCTCTTTTGATGTTGTAATGAAATCTCTCCAACAAATATTCTAGGTTTTCATCCTCTTTTTGTATCATCTTGAACACTTCCTCCTTATGATTGACTGGCATAAAATAATCCAAATACCTTTCTAGAAATTCTTGTTTCATATCTTCCCATGTCCTAATAGAACTGTTGATCAAACTCATAATCCACTTTAATGTTGCTCCTTTCAATGTTGAAGGAAATAGTTTAAGTTTTTGAGCATCTTGTAAGTAGTCATAAGTTCTACATAGGACTTCAAATTCAAATAGGAAGGTTTCAGGATCTTCAGTTTTAAGTCCATAGAAGTTTGGAAGGACAGAGGGTGAAATGTTTTTCATAGTTGTATTGGTTTCTTCATCTACTATAGAAAACCCAAAAGAGCTTCCCATTTCTCTTCTACCTCTTCCTCTACCTCCTTCTCCTTCTGCACATCTACCTCCTTCTCCTCTACCTCTACCTCTACCCCCTCCAAATAATGTGTGTTCTCCATTAAAGACTCCTCCTCCCCCTTCTTCTGCCATAGTTGATTCTTCTGTGGAAGTGGAAAAGTTTGTGTCTCTAGCAAGGGTCCTTGAATCTTCTTCTAAGACAGGTTCAATGGATGAAGTGGAAGGTCTTTCTAATGGAATATCTGATCTTAAGTCTTCTGGAAGTCTAGGATCAGTAAAGGATTGAATGTGGGTCTGAGTTGGAGGTGTGCTAGCTCTAGGTCTTGATGAAACAAGTGGTGTTCTAGGAATCAAACTTCTGCTTCTTCTTCTTATGAATCTACCCCTTGAGTCTCTCTCTCTACGCATATCATTGTTTTTTTTTTGAGTTAAGAAACAAGGCTACCTAGTTACACTTCCCCGGCAATGGTGCCAAAATGTTTGTGCTCAACTTAGTGTTCCTAAATTGAGTTCATTAATTGTCAACCAGGGTTGGTAAACTGCTGAAGTGTGGTGCACTATATGTGCCTAGGTATTTGTTTCTCACTACGTTGTGTTTAGTGTTTTTTGATGTTTTTGGTTTTATGGTTTTATGTTTGAAAAGGGAAAGAACTAAATGTTGGTGAAAAGAAGCTATTGGTTATATTAAAGCAGAACAAGGCCTAAACTATGGATGGCAAACAACAAATGCAAATACTAAAACAGAACAAAGCCTAAACTATGGCTGGCAAACAACAAATGCAAAGCTTGATAATGACTTCATTGCAAGGAAATAAATCACAACATGAGCTTAAACTTATCCAATTCATTCATTAAAGATGTGTTGGAAGAGCTTGAGAAATGGACAAGTTAAGTGTGAATGAAGTTCTCCTAAATAAAAAATCAACTTACAATGTTAAAACATCTCATCCATGATTAAAGGTTCATTAGAACATATTTGGAAAAGAACATTTGTAGCACAATAAGATTTTTACTCTAAACTAACTTCTAATTATGTTCTGCAACTCAATGTAGCACCACTAGACCTCATTCAAAAGTTATAGGTTTCTTTTTGGAATAGTCCTTGAGAAAAGGCTTATTTGTGAAATGGTAAAAAGGTTGCAAAATACTCCAGGCCTTAGACTGATACTAGCTTCTGTCCAGATGATTATGTATTAATATGAGGTTGGAACAAAATAAGTTTTTGTAAATAATGAAGACCGTGGTATCTAAATTTAACAACTAATACAATTTAAAATGCAATGGATAACAACTAAACTGGAATGCTAATACAGTGAGCTAAGACTAAACTAGAATGCTACTAATCTACTTGAAGTACAGTGAACAGAGTTAAATTAAAATTCCATTATCAAACTTGAAATGTAGTGACAGAGCTGAACTAAATGAAATTATCCTCCGGAGTGTTATGACTAAACTAACATGCAACTAGTCTATTGGAATTCTACAGCCCATCTTGTTCAATGTGAATGATATTTTGGAAGAGTTTGTAAAAACAATTCTGGCTGTATTATTCAATGCAATTGAACATAAACATAAGATTTTAAAGCAAATACAATTAAAATCTAAGATACCACAACTATTTCTTATTCATTGTTAATGATGTTTTGGAAGAGTTTGTAGGAATAAGACCGGCTGTGACACTTAGTGTAAACAAGCATAAATCATAAAATTCGAAAGGAAATGCAACTAAAACCTACAACACCACAGCTATGCCTTATTCATTGTGATGATATTTTGGAAGAGTTTATAAGAGTAAGTCTAGCTGTGATGATCAATGTAAACAAGCATGAAACATAAACTTCAAAAACGTGCTTAAGCTAGAAATGAAAAACGAGACTAAAATACTTATCTAAACCGTATAAACAAGGCTGCTCAGGAGGCAGGGGCCCTCTACCACCGGAGTAGCACGCAAAATCTACTTCAATATTGACTCAGTGCTTTCAATAAAGTGATACTTCTTGCATTAGAGAGAAATTACTTCAAAACAGAGTGTTTTCGAACTTCTGAAATCTAGCAATCAATCACAAAATCTAACCTTGTCCCTCGGTTTCCCGAGCCATATTTATAATCAAAATTACATAACTTTCTTGAGATAACCTAGGGATAATTGTCTTTCCAAATAAAAACCAAACTAGGACTCTGATGATGGTCACGTAATAGAATTAAGGACATCTGGACTGTCCTTGTCCTATTAGGAGTCTCTCTCCTAGTTTGAGTTCCCACGTACATAACTGCCTACAGAATTCCGTTCAAACTTCGTGGAGAGAAAAAAATGATGAGGGAATGATGTGGAATACGCCCATATGTGTTTTTCTCCAAGATGACACCCTAAAACCCGCATTACAAAGACAAACCTCGGCAGTAATTGGCAACCCGCGCGAATGTCCGCATTCTCGTAGCTAGATCTAGTTCAAACAAAGACTACAATGACAAACTCATAAAATCATAGCAAGTTAGTCATGATATATATTATTAAAGCAATTTTAACTAATTCTACTGATCATTTGAGCCTGTGATTAATAATGGACAAAGGAAATGGAGTGGAATGTGGTGGAAGAAAGAACATCTTTGGAGCTCAACAATCACCATTTGGGACAACAAAAACAACAAGGCCTATGCCTTGATTGCAACATATATAAATGAAGAAGAGAATCTCCATATTACTCCATTCTCAAATTCTTATGAAGCCTTGAATAAGCTGAAAGAAATATATGACTCACATTCAGAACTTGAAGTTGTCCAATTAATGATTAAACTATTCAGTCTTGAATTGAAAAATGATGACCCTCTTGCTTTAGCATCAGAAGTAAGATCTATCATGCATGAAATTAAAAACATTGGTGTTGAAATTGACATACCCCTTATAGGTTATGTCAAGGAATTATATCCCACTTACTCACATTATCCTCGCCTAGTTGAAAGCATGGTGAAACTCAAGGAGATTATCACCGTTGAATTCCTTGAGAAAAAAATTTCGGTAAACAGAGAAGGCTTTTGGGAAGAAGACAACCTCGCCTTCGAAGAAGTTGTGATGTCTTGCACATAGAGAGAAGAATCATGCTCAAGATTATTCCGTAGGAGGTGGTCGAAGAGGACAAGGAAGAAGAAATTTTGGCAGGTGGGGAAGACAAGCTCAAAGTTAAAATTTGATCTACCTTGTATACGCCCAATAGAGATTGGGATGATGCATCCACATGTAAGCCGCCTTGGGACATAATTGAGTAGGAAGGAAATGAAGCGAGGTAAAAATCACGACAAAGACAAAGGTAAAGCACCTGAATCCGCTCATTATGTTGTCGCACATTGTAATATTGGAGTAACTGAAGACTTGTTTAATGATTCACTTGATTCTTTGAGAAATGATTGAATGCTAGATTCAGGAGAAACATGCCACATGAATTTTAGAAAATATTTTTTTGAAGAATTTAATGACAAGGTTTATGGAGCAGTATACTTTGCAAACAAATCTAAACTCAAGCCATTAGGGCTTGGCACAATCAGCCTTAATTTTCATGCTCTTCCAGACTTTCTTCTAAATTGTAATATTCCAAATTAGTAGTCATCTAATTGGAATATTAATTTTCAAAAATATTTCCTTTTTCTAATTTTCAGCAAAAATAAAATGGGTAAGGGGACCCACAAATAGAACTATGCAGCTAAAGTGCTTTCCTAAAGTCACTAGAGGCAAATATTGAGGCTAAAATGGGGTCCATGTGGCCACCCACACGAATGAAGCAGCGTCCTAGTGGCAGCGTGGGAAAGGAATTGCAGTGGGAAGCGCAGTGAGAAGTGCAGAGGTAGGCCTGAGGAATGATCCAGGAGGATCGTACAGGTCCATGTACAAGTGGCTTAAGTACAAAGGCTCAAAAATCAAAGTGTCAGAAATGTGTCAAACTCGGTGTCAAGTTGAATATCTCATCTTTTTTATTCCAACAGCGCAGACAACACTCAATTCTGAGTCCGTATGGAGGAGTTAGAAGCAGTCAAAGTTTATGGGTTGACTTGGTGATATGGTAGCTTAAGGAGGCGAAAAATTTGCGGAAATCTAGCAACCGGATTCTGCCCAACTCCGGCCGGATTCCGGATGAATTTGTGGGACAGTTAGTTTGACTCCTTTAATCAAATTCCAGAAATTTAAAAAAGGGCAGGTTGTTATTATAAAAAAAATAAAATGGTAGGGCGGGCCATGACCCTCACCCCACCCCAACGAAAATATATATTAAATATAGGTGGGCCAACGACCAAGACCCCGCCGCCCACCGTATATGTATTAAGCCAAAAAAGTGGGTGGGGCGTGGGCTGTCAACCCCGCCGCCCCCCATACCATGTGTTAGAACCCTGTAATTTACAGTATCACAACGTTTCTGTGTACTTTCTCTTTACAAATTATTTCATATTGTACATAGACGTCAATATTAAAAATATTTTCCAAAGAAATAATCAAATGAAGCAAAGGCAGCAGAAAAGCAGTTAAGGCAAAAAAACAGCAAAGGCAGAGTCCTGAACGCGATTGGGTCAAGCGTGCATGCTTGGGTCGAGTCGTGAACGCAGGCAAGTCGTGAACATGGGAAAAGTAGACAACATTCAAGTATTCTACGAAAAAATAGAAAGAAATGAACGGGCACGGCCAAAGAAACAAATTCGACAAACCTTAGTAAGGGAGCAGTGAGGACCGTTGATCTGAACATCGATCAATGGTGAAGCTTAAATCGTAATCGCAGATCGCAAAGTTTTGCAAGATAGGCACAAAGAGTATATGTTAAAGTTGTCGAAGTGCGATGTGCGATGTGCGATGACAGTGGGACCCATTCACCTGCCACACTTCCTTTTTGTTTTATTTTCTTTAAAAATCATTAAACCTTACCGTATATCCACTTTTCTTCTTTATTCTTTCTATTTTACATTTTCATCGCTATATCATTCCACCTACCTTTTCCTTTCCCGATTGCAATTAAAATGGGGGCCATTTCTCCCTGACATGTCGTCCCTTCCCCCACCATCCATCATAAGATCGCAACTTTACTTGTTTAACCACACTGTTTCGCATCGCAAATATTATAACTTACCTTTTAAGCACTCACAATGTATTTTGTTTAAATTGTGATGCGGTTGGCCCCACCATAGCAGCTCCGCCCCCTGCTTCAGACCGCTTGAATCATAAACCTTACCTTACCACAAAAACCTTCCGACTTGCGATTGCGATGTGGGTGGGTCCTTCTCCTCGCACTTTGCAAGTTTTAGAATTTAACACCCTTTCTCATAAGCAAAACCTTAAGATTTTTGATTTGCATTACGGTCCAGTCCCACCTTCCCTCCACGTCACCGCCTTTTCCCCACTCTTTGCACTTTGCATATTTTATAGTTTACCTCTGCGCTTATAACTAAACCTTAATATTTGTGATCTGCGAGCTCCGGTCTGGTCCCACCTTACCTGTCATGTCACCTCCGTACTTCACATTGCATCGCCGATTCCATTTCTTATAACTTAAACTCTAAAACATGCGATGTGCGATTTTCTATCGATGCGATAAGGTTCAGAACTAAAATCCAAACATTTTCAGGTCCGGATATATGGGTTTTTTATGATGTTTTTTTTAAAAAGGGTCAAGTCATGCATATGAGGTTTGAACATCATTTTATGAAGAAATAAGGTTAAACACGACATGAAGGACCTATGGTAGAATAAGTGTGTCATGTCATCGCCCTCCACTTTTCCTCCATCTCCACTCACCCCCTCCTAATCTGATGTTCCTTGTTTCATTTCACACTACCCGCAGCTTTTGAACTTTAACCATGGTGGGGGGGGGGGGGGTCCGTGGGTGTGGTATCCCTTACCACCATCCCCGCTACGTGTCACCCTTACGCTATTTCGCACCCCCCCTCCATTACCGCTTACCACTTGAGGCCCCCTCCGAAAATTTGTTTCCACCGTCCTCCCAAATTGCTACCGCCTTGTGACCATTGCCAATGCTGCCACACCACGTCCTCATCATCCGTCCCCATCAGCCAACCACCATTCCTCCATGTCCCAGCTTATAAGGTCCGTGCGCCATCTTATGTAGAAATAGGCCAAAACACAGCAGAAGGACTTGTAATAGGATAAGCCCCGACAAGGTGTGCAAGAAAAGGAGGTCGAGTCAGGCAAAGGGCGTTCATGGCAGAACTGTTATGTAGAAGAAAAAAGGGCAGCAAATCACATCAACAGAGTCACTAATCGATGAAAATTAGCCAACGCTGCACTAGATTTTATTACCCAAGGCCAATTTCTAAAAAAAAAATCCAGATGTTAGAGCCACCATTGGTTGCCTCTTCGTGACCATCACAACCACCTCCAAGCTTATTGTTTAATCTTCCGAAGAATCATTGAAGCGTTTGGATCTACGAAGAGTTTCCCAACATTAATTCTACAAGCGGTGTTTGTTGTCAGAGATTTCTGATTAGGCCTTGCATGGCCACACTTGTCCATTTTTGCTAAATTGTAAATGCAGGTTGTTGAGTAGGATAGGGAAAACGCCTTAGTCTTTAGTTAAATACTGCTAGAATTTTCATTATCAAGGGTTGGAAAGTTGGACCCTGTTGAAGCTTGCATTGTAAGAATTATTGGAACTCTGTAACTATTTGAGCTGGGTATCAATAATAAGAGACCATTCACAGGATTATTGAGCTATGTTAATGGTGATATTTTCCATCTGTATTAATGTTTTCCTCTGTCTTTTCATGCTGTGCATCAATTTATCTGACTTCAAAACAGAAAATTTAGATTAAGATTTGCTAAAAGAGCACCTTAATTTTGTCTGTGTTTATTATCTTAATGTTTTCCTCTGAGACCTGAATGCAGAATTCAGAGACGATCTTCTTTGCATTTAAGTTGAACCTCAATCTCCTTCTCCCATCCCATATTCACACTGCTAGTAAGATCCAGTCTACATAGTTTTCTTGCCCTATGAATGCCCTTGAAAAGTTGATGCACAATTCATCCTTTTATGACTCCATAGCCTAATGGATTAGTTTCACAGCTCTATCTGTCCAACCACACAATCAATCAAACAACCCCCATCATTGTAACTAGCCTAATATCAACATTTAGAATCATCAAGCTAAATCATAAAAACAATGAGAGCCCTCTCTAAGTCTAGGAAGGCTAGGTCCTGGACTCCAAAGTGGTTTGATGCTGTCCTTTGTCATTTTTTCTTGCCAATATTACAAATTACGGAGCAAAAACATAATGGCAACTCCGCTGGGGAATGAGTTATTGAAAAAGCTTAATATTTCATTAGAAATCAGAAACCCCAGTAAAAATATTGTATGATTCAAGTATTTTCCAAGATTGGTATCTGGTTTTTGATGGTGGACAACAATCAAACACAAGAAATTTAAAATCATCCACATGGCGACTCCACAGTTTTCGTTTGACCTAAAGGTTCCACTGGTAGAAGAATCTAGATCAGTTGTGAATATACAGTGACCCCACTCTTTGACTGAATGACAAGATGAATCCAAGAATACAATGTAGGTATGCTCCAATGAACAGAGATCACATTCCTGGATTCCCACACAAAATGCCTTAGGTAGATTGGCAAATAAATCTTCCTATTTTTCAAGAAGAAAATGTTGATGATACTTCGTTACATCTCATTAAATTTCATATACATTCATGGAAGGTGAAGGTCGAATGGCGTGAGGATTGCCTCATGAATATTTCCATGGAAACATTAGAGGGGAAAGCGAGGGAATAATATGAAGGTTTGAATCCTAGTAGTTTGTTTTCTTTAAAAGATTTCCACAAGGTGTTTTATGAGCATTATAAAGAAAATTCTCCATCTTTATCATTAGCTGAAAATTGTTTTGATCAATATGAGGATCTCATACAATACCTTGTAAATATTGATGAAGATTTAGGAAATTGGTATCCTGGGGATATCCTAGAAGCAATTCATGAATTTCATTCTCAAGTTAACTGTCATGACAACGAAGAGAAGTTAGTTGAAAATGAAAGCAATCAGGAAATGAAAGAAGATCCACAAGATCTCTCTATGGGGACAAATGATAATTCATCTGCTCTTTTGTTTGAGGCTAAAGAAGAAATTTAGCCTCATGATCAGTCTTCACAAGAGAAAGGAAATTTTTTTTTTTCAATCCAAAGAAAACAAAGACTCCCTCCTCCTTTAACTGAAGAAGAAATCAATCAGATTCTAAGCATGCATCGAACCTCTAGATTTTTATGTAATGAAGAGATTATGTCTATTTTTTCTACTGCTCATTTATGTGTTGAAGCATTTCCTCATGAAGAAACAGAAGAACAGATTGATACCGATGTTTTTCTACCTTCTCAAGAAGGCCTTTTGCCATAAAGTGCTCCTATTCATCAGAATGATGGCCTTCCAACAAAATTTAGCCAACTCAGTGAAGACATATCAGGTTTTCTTGAGGACAACATAATGGTATATAATGATGATGCCATGTTAGATGACCATGAAGAATATGTAGATATTCTCTTTCAAAAGGATCTTGAGCATGACAAAGTGGAACAAGGAGCAACCCTAGATGAATTCTGTTATTTAAATCCTCAGGGCCAGGTATTGTTCCAAGATCCTTTTGTTGGTTTCTTAGAATCATCTAAAGGAGTATGCCATGCCAAGAATGGTTTGTTGCAGAGTTTAAGCAAAAATTTGAGCACTGCTGTTCAAAGGAAAGTAAAATGGGAGTGGCCTTTTTTGTTTTTTCAACATAATAAAAAAGGTGAACAAGAATCAATCATGTAGTTATTTACTTGATTAGTTGCATTGGAGAAAGGAGTTTAATTAGTCTATATATCACCTCCAAGTTAGATTAGGGTAGGTAGGTGTGAAAATCAGCTCAGCACTCTTATCATCTTACAAATCTTAGTTTTAGATTGCTTTTTATTTTCAAATCAGTGTGTTTCAGACTTTAGTTTCAGCACAGTTATGGTCTCATCATTCAAGTTTTCAAGGTGCAGCAGTATGTTCAGCTTGATGGATTGTAGTGGATAAGTTCAATTGTAGTTTTATTTCAAATTTCAATATGCTAATAAGCTGGCTGGCCAAGCATGTGGTCTATTTTTATCAGTCAAAGTCAGGAGGAACAACAGCTAGTTTCCAATCACTAAGTTGCCTGACAGGTCAAGATACAAGTTGGGGGATCAACCAATGTATCAGGCTACTAGTCTACGGTGTTCTTGACACCTCCTGAAGGAGCTGCCATCCCCAGCTGGAGCCACTATTAGAACCCTGTAATTTACAGTATCACAAGCTGACTGTGTACTTTATATTTACAAAATTTTTCATACTGTATATAGACGTCAATATTAAAAATATTTTCCAAAGAAAGAATCAAAGGAAGCAAAGGAAACAGAGAAGCAGTTAAGGTAGAAAAAAAACAAAGGCAGAGTCGTGAACGTGATTGGGTCAAGTCATGCACGCTTTTGTCGAGTCATGAACGTGGGCAGGTCGTGAACATGGGAAAAGTAGACAACATTCAAGTATTTTGTGAACAAATAGAAAGAAACGAACGAGCACGACCAAAGAAACAAAGTCGGCAAACCTCATCAAGGGAGCAGTGAGGACCATTGATCTGAACATTGATCAACGAAGGAGATTAAATCGCAATTGTGGATCGCAAGTTTTGTAAGATAGGTGCAAAGGGTAAATGTTAAAGTTTCCGAAGTACGATGTGCGACAACGGTGGGAACCATTCACCCGACAAACTTCCTTTTCATTTTATTTTCTTTAAAAATCATTAAACCTTACCCTTTATCCACTTTTCTGCTTTATTCTTTCTATTTTACCTTTTCATTGCTATATCATTCCACCTACCTCCGCCTTTCCCGATTTCCTGATTGCGATTAAAAGGGGGGCCATTTCTCCCTGACACGTTATCCCTTCCCCAACCATCCATCGCAAGATCGCAACTTTACATGTTTAACCACACCAATTCGCATCCAAATATTATAACTTACCTTTTAAGCACCCGCAATGTATTTTGCTTAAATTGCGATGCGGTTGGCCCCACCACAGAAGCTCCGCCCCCAGCTTTAGGCCACTTGAATCATAAACCTTACCTTACCGCAGAAACCTTCCGACTTGCGATTGCGATGTGGGTGGGTCCCTCTCCCCGCACTTCGCAAGTTTTAAAATCTAATCCCCGCGCTCATAAGCAAAACGTTAAGATTTGTGATTTGCACTGTGGTCCAGTCCCACCTTCCCTCCACATCACAGCCTTTTCCCTGCGCTTTGCACTTCACATATTTTAGAGTTTATCTCCGCGCTTATAACTAAACCTTAATATTTGCGATCTGTGGGCTGCGGTCTGGTCCCACCTTACCTGCCACGTCGCCTCCGTACTTCGGATCGAATCGCTGATTCCATTTCTTATAACTTAAACTCTAAAACATGTGATGTGCGATTTTCTATGGATGTGATAAGGTTCAAAACTAAAATCTAAACATTTCTAGGTCTGGATATATGGGTTTTTTATGATTTTTTGTTTAAAATGGGTCAAGTCGGGCATATGAGGTTCTAACATCATTTTATGAAGAAATAAGGTTAAACATGACATGAAGGACCTGTAGTAGAATAAGTGTGCCATGTCGTCACCCTCCACTTTTCCTCCATCTCCACTCACTTCCTCCTCAATTGACGGTCCTTGTTTCATTTCGCACTCCCCGTAGCCTTTGAACTTTAACCATGGGGGGGTCCGGGGGGGGGTTCTAAAATGGGTGGTATCCTGCCACCATCACTATGTGTCGCCCTTCTGCTATTTCCCACCTATTTGTTACTGCTTACCACTTGAGGCCCCCTCCAAAAAGCTATTTCCACCGTACTACCAAACTGCTGCCGCCTTGTGACCATTACCAATGCCACCATGCCACGTCCTCCATCATCCATCCCCGTCCGCCAACCACCGTCCCTCCATGTCCGGGCTTATAAGGTTTGTGCGCCATATTATGAAGAAATAGGCCAAAACACAGCATAAGGACTTGTAATAGGATAAGACCCGACAAGGTGTGCAAGCAAATGAGGTCGAGTTGGGAAAAGGGCGTTCATGGCAGAACTGTTATGCAGAAGCGGAAAAGGCAGCAAAGCACATCATCACAGTCACTAATCGATGAAAAGTAGCCAACGTTGCACCAGATTTGATTACCCAATGCCAGTTTCTGAAAAACAAAGCCAGATGTCAGAGCCACCATTGGTTGCCTCTTCGTGACCATCACAGCCACCTCCAAGCTTATTTTTTAATCTTCATAAGAGTCATTGAAGCGTTTGGATCTACGAAGAGTTTCCCAACATTAATTCTACAGGTGGTGTTTGTTGTTAGAGATTTCTGATCAGGCCTTGCATGGCCACACTTGTTCATTTCTGCTAAATTGTAATCAATGCAAGGTTGTTGAGTAGGATAGGGCAACCGACTTAGTCTTTAGTTAAACACTGCTAGAATTTTCATTATCAAGGGTTGGAAAATTAGACCCTGCTGAAGCTTTCATTGTAAGAAGTATTGGAACTCTGTAAATTTTTGATCTGGACATCAATAATAAGAGACCGTTCACAAGATTCTTGAGCTATGTTAATGGTGATGTTTTTCCTCTGTATTAATGTTTTCCTCTATCTTTTCATGCTGTGCATCAATTTATCTGATTTCAAAACAGAAAATTTAGATTAAGATTTGCTAAAAGAGCACCTTAATCTTGTCTGTGTTTGTTATCTTAATGTTTTCCTTTGAGACCTGAATGCAGAATTCAGAGACGGTCTGCTCTGCATTTCAGTTGAACCTCTATCTCCTTCTCCCATCCCATATTCACAATGCTAGTAAGATCCAGTCTACATAGCTAGCTTTCCCTGTGAATTCCCTTGTAAATTTGATGCACAATTCAGCGCTTTATGACTCCATAGCCCAATGGATTATTTTCACAGCTCTATCTGTCCAACCACACAATCAATCAAACAAACAACCCCCATCACTGTAACTATCCTAATATCGGCATTTATAATCATCAAGCTAAATCATAAAAACAGAGAGAGCCCTCTTTGAGTCTAGGAAGGCTAGCTCCTGGACTCCAAAGTGGGTTGATGTTGTCCTTTGTCTTTTTTTCTTGCAAATATTACAAATTACGGAGTGACAACACCATGATACCACATGGCATATGATTAATGGGCGGGTTTCCCGATATAGGTCTGGCCCCCCAACCTTCTTAACAAAGCCCTCATTTAAAAATAATGCAATGGGTATTAAAACCAATGCCGCCTTTTTATGGAGGGGGCAGGGTTTGACCACTTGAACCCCTCCCTCAAACCTTGGATCTCAACCAATTCGGCTAGCGACTCCCTTGGGTAGTCTGCCTAACCTCCACTTATTTAAACATTCACATTAGAAGTGTGCCCAAGAAGACCTGGAGTGGCACGTTTACCAAGGCAGAGTGGAACCCTAAGCACCTTGCAGGAGGGAGTGTAGAACCATGAACTGAGCTCATTTCCAGAGGGCCTAGATTTTTTCGGCATCAGAATCAGACAAATTTTGTATGGATTCTACACCTCTTGGTGATATGATTTCAACTATGCTATTCATTTCTTCATCAGAGGTCTCCAATTTTTGGGCGCTTTTAGCTATGGAGGTATAAGGGTGTCATTTTGCAATGATGATTGTACTTTCATTTTATTTTCCACTTAATGAAAGAAGGCCTCCCCACTGATTGAGCAGGGCCCGGAGGTGTAATCCCTCCTGGATGAACCCCGTTATCAAATTATTGTCTTCTTTGCATGATTTTTTGTGCTTCTCTCTTCTTATGTTCATGCCTTTTAAGTTTCCTAGTTAAGAAGCAATTTTACATGTAATTATTTAATCCATCTCAAAGCTAAATGTTTTGGATCAAGGGGGGGGAGCACCATCCATGTGGTCCCAAGGGAACTTTGGAGGCTCATCTTGGACAAAATAGGGTGAGATCAGGTCATTCCTCATTCATTCATCCATATATTTTATGTATGAATGACTGTATCTCGCTTGAGCTGTTTAGCCAAGTCTGCAGTGCTGTTTAGCATAGAGATTTATGAGTGGAGATCTCAACCTATACCTCGGGGGACTTCGAGTGCCTGATCAAGAGAGGAGTCATACCCATCTTGAGAGAATATGGTAGAGCCATACTAGCAGGAGTCACACAGCCCTTTAGGGCAGTGTAGAGGCTGCACAGACATCGCAGGGATTGCGCAGCTTAGTTGAGAGAAGGTGTCGGGAAGTAGGGGAGCAGTGAAGCTTCAACCAAAGGATTTGGAGAGGAATCTAGCCACCTCCTACCATGCATTCCATTAGATTTTTGATGACAAGTTTCTAGCAGTTCAACCAGGAGACCGATTTCCCCAGCAGAGCAGCGTGTCAAGCCCAAGAGGGCTATTTTCTGGGGTCAGAATTTATAGAAACCCTTCATGGGTTTTTGTGGGTCTTGTGAGTAGAGCCCAGGGTTCAAAGCCCATAATTTTCTAAGCATAGGAGCAGGCCCAACTCACAGTCTAATTCCATCTAGTAGTAGCAGTTCCAACACTGGTAGCATAGAGAGGGAGCCACACAGAGCAGTATTTCCAGCAGTGTTTCTGTCTAGGTTTGAGCTATAATTCAGCTTGTCTTGTGTAGACCAAGGTGCCATATTTCTGAGAACCTCTCATTGTACTATTTCTCATAGAGATTAATAAAATGGGTCAAATGATTTTTCCTTCATTTATTGAGTCTTAATGTCATTTTCTATTTTTCTGTATTTTTTAGTCTTGTGTGCTTTGTATTACTGTTTGTTCCCAATTTGAGATATTAAATGGTACCAAATCTCGTAGACTTGGCTCAGCTAGTGGAGCACGTGGTCTATGACACTGAAGGATAGGTAGAACATCACTTACTGGAGATAGAGGTATAGGAGCAGAGAAAGGAGGCTTGAGATTACACCAGACCGGGTAGACAGTGTTCCGGTGGAATAAGAGAGAGGAAGGGCACCCATGGCAGAGGAAAGAGATGAAAGAAAGGAGTTTTCTCAACTCCTTCTTAAGTCAATACAAGAGCTCACCAAGAGGATTGAGGAGATGGGGAATAAGATTGGCAAAGACAATAAGCAGAAGGGAATTCAAGGGGAATTCCAAATTGGGGAAGGATCTAGCACTTCACATCACCCAATGGGTCCTCACACTATGCAGCAGGTGGTGCCACACACTCCACCACGCTCTACCATCCCCACAATTCTAGTTTCGGGAGCAGGAGTAGGAGGTTCGCAAGAGCTGAAGGTGGCTCACTATGGAGAGTATTTTGCAAAGTATCAGCCTTATGGACCAGAGTTCAGAGGTTCTCTTACCTTCAATGAGTTTTGTTAGCTGAAATGAAACAACAGACCCAGAGGCCAGACCAGAGGAGGAGGGTACACACAGGGAAATGACCTACAACGTACCATGGGAAGGCTTTTCCTGCCAAATTTTGATGGTGTTATCGCTCCGCCAGATTCCCAAGGTTGAAAAACGAATCCCAAAAGAGGTAACCACATACCAAACTTTTGGCTTGGTAGCTAGCCCTACCAAGTCAGAGAGGGCTCTCTCCACAAGGTCAAAACCAAGAGGGTTGGAGGAATTAGGGTTTTTAGGCTAGATATTGAGTGTAGGGGGTTGTTTTGCTTTGATTTGGTTGGGTTTCACTGGATGAATAAATTAGGTCAAGGGAGTTAGGCCAGGGAAAATGAGATAGGGTTGCAGGGATTTAATGGGGAAAGTAGGCATAAGGGTTACCACTTTAAGATGATTGTGATGAAATAGTTTTTAGGACTGATGAGAAGCTAGGAAGAGCATGGGAGATGTATTGTTCTTAAACAGAGGAAAATGGATAAATTATGATATCTTTCCCTAAACAGAGAATGAGCAAGCATGTGTTCTTCCTATAAAATTGAAAGAGATCATACCATAGGGATGTAATGAACATGAATACAACATATTATAACATATGAAACTGAAGAAAAAACAATGATAAACAACATACCATATGTATCCCAAAAAATAGCTGCAACTCTTCTTTATTAACTGGCCAAACTGAGTACAATAGTTCCTTGATCAACAAGCTAACATACAAACTGATTCCAACCCTCAACAAGAGTGAAGAAAGGGACTAAATAGACATGAAAAAAACCTTCAATCATCCTCAGGGGTCAAATCCATGAGGTGAGGAAGATATCCAAAAAATACTAAACTGAAAGCTGAAGTGTATGATGGTCCAATGATAACTTTTACACTCAAACTGATTACACTCAAACTGATTCATTTTGACTCAATGATAAATTTTACCCAATGAATATACCCCTAGGTAACTAATCCAAAACACAATTACATTTACCATCATTAATTACATAGGTATACAGATGATTTTATGAAGAAGAGTCAAAATTTCAGAGAATTTCTCAAAAAATTAGGAAAACGGTCATTTGCGCCCATGTTCAGGGCCACTTTTGATTGATCTACAGGTTTTCAAATCATGCCCAAAATGGATTTTCGGAAATCCCTACTTGTCCTCTTTCTGAGTATGTTTCAAGTTTAAAAAATTAAGGTCATTTTCCCCTTTAAAAATTCATTCTCCCAAGACTTGTATTTGCGCAACGCCTAGGTCAAAACAGATGCAAAAAGGTCATTTTTAGGTAGTTTTTTTACCTTTTAACGTATCAATTATACAAATAAAGGCTGGAAACATGTTTTTGTAGAATTAATTTGTCTTTAGCAATCCAATAGTGGTCTTCTTTCCCTCAAAAAGTGACCCAAAAATTTGTGTAGCGCCTAGGGCATTGCGCCAATGACAGTCAAACTATGTATAAATTCTGAATTTTTAGGAAATATTGGCCTCCAAAATGGAGTGCTATATCACTAACCATGAGGTTTTTTGAAAAACTGAGAGAGGTTTTTGTTATTTAGCATGTTTTGAACAAAAAACACATCCCGTTTCTCAAAATTCATCTGTTTTTGGCCACAATATTCTCTTTACAAAGATGTCTCAAACAAGATTTTGCACAGGCAGAAAAATAGGTTGTGAAGATGTGAATGGATATCTCATTCTGTAATACCTATGCAAATGTGAGATAGGTTTTTGTAATTTGATATATGAGGAACAAAATCATCCTCCATGTTCCAAAAAATCATTTTTTTTTTCCACAATACGTTCTGCAAAAAGGTGACCAAATAGGACATTTCTGGAAAATATGCCTTCGAAGATTTTTTCAAATTTTCCCAAATTTTCTTCAAATTTCCTCAAAATTGCCTCAGAATTACTTCATGGACACTTGATATGGTATGCTATGCTATCATGGATGCATCAATGAGCAAATCCAACTTACCCGTCTCTTTCTTCTTGATTAGGGTTTGTAGTTTTTGGACCAATTCACAGAAATCAAAGCAACCCACATGTTTGAAACATGTCACTGCCATGGGTGAGGCCATTAGTTCTTTAATGCTGGTAGGTTCAAGTCTAAGTAATCTTCCCCTTATGTGGCCTCCTCACCTCTGATTCCTCTCCCTCACTGAATGATGTGTTTTCTTCCTCTTCTGTGATGGTGTTTTTATCAAAACCCTAGGGATTAGGAATGGGGAATGGGAAAGGTAAAAGGAGGGAGATGTTTGCTAGGGATGTGTGAAATGGGGGAAGGTATAAGGAGTAGCAATATTATAGTATTTAGGATAGGGATTTGGGAATTGGGAGCCTAGGTAGATGTAGCACCTAGGACATAGGGTTTTGGGAGAAAGGTTTAGGAAAAGGGGATTTTGCAAATCAGGGGTTGGGAATGGGTTTTGTAAGTGTGGTAAGGATGCAAAGTGTAAGGGACTGAAATTTGGGAGTTTTCACAAGTGTAATGGGATACTAGGGTTTTTTTTTTTCCAATTCAAACACCAAATTTAAACCTCAATTTTGACAGCACTTCAACACATAAAGTTGATGAAGATGGTATTCAATGGCATAAGCTTCTTACTCATTTGCTGGAGGTATATGAGTGGCTTGATGAAGATTTGGAGATGATTTTTTTGACACTTAAACACGTTTCTGGGGTGTCCTGGTCATTTGCGCAGCGCCAGAAGCATTTGAACCCTCTCTTAAGCATTCGCGCAATGCCTTTTTGCAGACCACTTTTGGACGCCTTCTGGTGTCCCAATGGGACCCATGGTAGCGCATTGGAAATATTATCATGTATAATTCCAAATATGCCTTTATTTTTCAGAATGGACTTGATTTGACCTATCAAATATTGATTCTCCCAATACTAGTCAAAAAGTACAGAATGAGGGTGAAAAAATGTAGTGTGCTGTTGCAGGCAACGTTTGGAGGCCATAATCAACTCCAAAGTGATATCAAGATAGCTCATTGGAAATATATCTCTCTCTAGTTATCATTTGACTCATCAATTACGTCATTTGGACACTCCAACTAGGAGAAAAAGTGATTTTCCCAAGTTCACTCTAGAAGTGCAGAAAACCTCTTGTAGCAACTGTATTTTTGAAATTTCTACTAAAACCATGAAAAATATGTAAAAGTTGAAGGATTTTTTTCTTCCTGGCCTATTATGGACAAATCCTCTCTCACTTTTATCAAATTCATCTATGTTTGGTTTGAAACATACTTTGAAGCAAAATTGGCCCTATGAGTCGCAAATGATTTGACTCTTGGAATGAATTCTTGAAAATTTATGGGGACATGATATTTATGAGATGAAATGACTTCATACTTGCTGATATGACCTCCCTTATGCCTCCTCTTCTCAGATGTCTCTGATTCCATAGAAAAACGTAGCTCAGTGGGAGAGGAAATTAGGGTTTGGTGTAGGAAAAACAGGGGATTTAGGACTACCTTGTAGAGGGAGGGGAATGAAGGGGTTAGGGGTTGTCTAAATTCTTGGGGAAATTTTGGGGGATAGGGATAGATGTTAAAGTGTAGGGGAAAGTTGAATTTCAAGGATTGAGTGAGGGGAAGGGGTCCAAAAGGGAAAAACACAAGCCTAGTCTAGAAAAGTGTCAAATTGTAGCAATAGGCTAGGGCTTGTGAAAAAATGATGATTTTTAGGGATAAGAGTGATGGGAAGTGTTTATGAAGGTATATTAAGAATATTGGAAGGTGTAAGATAAATCAGGATACAAGTCTTGTTGATAATTTAACCATGGAAGTCATGAAACCAAGAAAAATGTCCTCAAAACCCTATGAGAGGGAAATGAGATTTCCAAGCACAACTGAGAGACAAATATGGTAAAAAAAAAAAACAACTACTTGGAAATGATAGTTTGGAACCTGAAATTGTTGAATACCTTTGAATATTACTACTCCTTCAAAAGATGAATTTGATGGTGAAATGACAAATTTTCATGATTTTGACCCTATGACCTAATGATGGCACAACATGGAAGAATGAGTTGAATGATGATGATGATGATGACTATGGGAATATTTCAACAATGAATGACCTGACCATGATTATTTCCATTGACCATGGAGGTGAAAGGAGTAGTAATGATCTCAATATCCTAATCAGTGACCAAATTTTTGCATGACCTAGTGGAATGATAAAAAAATTATGAATGAAACCCTAATATGAATTTGAAAAGAGTATAATTTGATCATTGATGGAAGAATGAAAATTTTGACACTAACATTGGCCTTATTGGGACGACAACTCCTTGGAGGTTTCAAGAACATCGTAGACCAAGTGCCTAAACATTGGTCCAATACGGTCAAAAACAACTCAAACCGAAATATGGGACTAAATACTGACAACTCAATGACACAAACTGACTTTAACACTGACTGAAAATAAAAAAATGACTAAACTTATTGATGGCAGCATATCACCGAGACTTGAGGGCTTCAAATCCTGATGACAACCACCTGTTTGTTTGAAATCATATGTACAATCAGGCGATATAAAAATTCGAATGTAACTAATTAAGAAAATACATCCTTGATTGATTCTCCCAATCAGATTCTTTGGACAAAAATAAATATTTACAATTTGGTAGCCAAAAACATAGCTAACAATGATCTCCATCATCACTGAATACTACAATAATTACCTTCACTGTTGACTGCAATAAACTTGCCACTAGATCTTGAAAAATATGAAAATTTACCTCTTGCTGATCTAGAAGAAACAAGGTACCTTTTTCTCTTGATTATGATCTCTCTTCATAATGTACCTCAACAAGAGTGTTTTCCTGGTCGTCAAAAACTTCTGAAAAGTTAGGTGAGCAAATTTCTTCTTGAAATAAAAATTCTAAACATGAAACATCAGAAGAAACATCTGAATGGCAGTCCTCAATGCACTGGTCCTTTGCAATTTGAATACATTGTTGATCATATTCATATGACATGGCAACTAGATTGTCATGTTTCTTATCACACTCATCAGTCATAAGAGGGAAAACTTCAAATTGTTCTTGAAACTCAAAATTGACATTCCTATCATTTACCACATAATCATCCGAAGAATATTTTTCACTTACTTGAACAAAGATCTCATCTTGTTTTTCAGAAAAGGACTGGGTTACCTCCTCCTGAAGACTTTGTTTTGATGGGATGAGAACCCTTAGGTCAATAACTTTTTTTTCTTCATTCGAGGTTATCTCAACAATAGATCTCTCCTTCATGGTATCTGGAACAACATAATCTTCATCATCATAATCTAAATCTAGATTTGGATCAACCAGCTTGACTTTACCACAGTCTGAGATTGGAGATTGATTTTCCTGCATACCATATTCTGCTGCAAGAAGATCTAAAATAATACCTTGTCTTCCATCATTTTCAATTGTACAAAGACCTTAAGCCTGCTGCAAACTTTCCTGAGCATCTTGATAAGTATCCTCTAAGATTTCTTTATGCTGCTGAAATTGATTTTCATACAAGGCTTCCATGCATCCATGAGTTCATCATCTTCTTAAAAATTTTCAAGATTTTCAATAAAAATATCAACATGTTTACAACAGTTATGAACTAATATTTAGGATGGACAAGATTCTTTATACCTTTCAAAGAACATGGTATGAAAATCCTTTAAAAAGTAAATAAAAGTAGACGGAAAAATTTCATACCAAGATTGGGCTCATCTTCCAGAGTGGCCATGATTATCTTCATCAAGTAGTCTTTAGGAAAATCAATCTTTAATCTACGCACATGCATGTGAAATCTCACTAGATGAAGAACAACATCATTACCTTTCACATTTTTGAACTTCAGAAGATAAGTCATCCAATTAACCCGAGGCATGTTGTTCGGAAAACCTGATATGTGATCTCGGCTCATGGGATCATACCTTCGAGCAATTGAATCCACTTTGACAACAATGAAGTCACCAAGAATTTCTTTAGACCACAAGTTCTTGAAGAGTGGAGTCGCCATGAGAATTCTGAACCTTGGGATTCTTCGACACTGGAGTCGCCAGGTGAATGATGCACAACCTTCTTGTGCTTGATCATTGTTCACCATCAACAATCAGATCTGATCTTTGTCGTTCTTTCCCAGGGAAGATTTGTATTTTCACCTCCCTATAAATGGTGCCAAAATTTTATCACTCCGCCAGATTCCCAAGGCTGAAAAAGGAATCCCAACAAAGATAACCACAGACCAAACTTTTTGCTTGGTAGCTAGCCCTACCAAGTCGGATAGGGCTCTCTCCACAAGGTCACACCCAAGAGGGTTGGAGGAATTGGGGTTTTTAGGCTAGATATTGAGTGCAGGGGGTTGTTTTGATTTGATTTGGTTGGGTTTCACTGGATGAAGAAATTAGGTCAAGGGAGCTAGGTCAGGGCAAATGAGATAGGGTTGCAGGGATTTCATGGGGTAAGGTAGGCATAAGGGTTACCACTTTAATATTATTGTAATGAAATGGTTTTTATGACTGATGAGAAGCTAGGAAGAGCATGGGAGATGTATTCTTCTTAAACAGAGGAAAATGGACAAATTATGATATCTTTCCCTAAACAGAGCATGAGCAAGCATGCATTCTTCCTATCAACTTGAAAGGGATCATAGAATAGGGATGTAATGAACATGAATACAACACATTATAACATATGAAACTGAAGAAAAAACAATGATAAACATCATACCACATGTATCCCAAAAAATAGCTGCAACTCTTCTTTATTAACTGGCCAAACTGAGTACAATAGTTCCTTGATCAACAAGCTAACATCAAAAATGATTCCAAACCTTGAAAAGAGTGAATAAAGGGACTAAATAGACATGAAAAAAACCTTCACTCATCCTTAGGGGTTGAATCCATCAAGTGAGGAAGAGATCCACAAAATACTGAACTGAAAGCTGAAGTGTAGGATGGTCCAAGTGACTCATTCCTAATTACACTCAAACTACTTCATTTTGTTTCAATGATAACTTTTACCCAATGAATCTACCCCTAGGTAACTAATCACAAACATAATTACATTTACCATCATTCATTACATAGTTAGAAAGATGATTTTATGAATAAGAGTTAAAATTTCAGAGAATTTCTAAAAAAATCAGCAAAATGGTCATTTGCGCCTTGGAAATGTCATTTGCGCCCTCCATGTTCAGGGCCACTTTTACTGACCTACAGATGTCCGAATCAGGCCCAAGGTGGCTTGTTGAAAATCCCTACATGTCCTCTTTCTGAATATGGCTCAAGTTGCAAAAGTGAAGATCAATTGACCCTTCAAAAAGTCATTCTCCCAAGACTTGTATTTGCGTAGCTCCTAGGTCAAAACAGGGGCATAAAGGTCATTTTAAGGTATTTTTTTGACCTTTTCACTAGTCAAATATGAAAATAAAGGTTGGAAACATGTTTTTATAGAATTAATTTGTCTTTAGGAATCCAATGGTTTTCTTCTTTCCCTCAAAAAGTGCCCCAAACATTTGCGTAGCGCCTACGACACCTCGCAAATGACAGTCAAACTGTGTAAAAATTCTGAATTTTCTGGAACTATAGGCCTCCAAGATGGAGTGCTATCTCACTAACCATGAGCTTTTTTGCAACCATGAGAGAGGTTTTTTGTTATTTGGCATGTTGTGATAAAAAACCACCTCTAGTGTCTCACAATTAATTTTTGTTTTGCCACAAGCTTCTTTGCAAAAAGGTGTCTTAAACAAGATTTTGCATAGGCAGAAAAAAAGGCTGTGAATATGTGAATGGATCTCTCATTCTGTAATACCTGTGTTAAAAGTGAGATAGGTTTTGTAATTGATATCTTAGGAACAAAAACCTCCTCCAGTTTCCAAATATTCATTTTTTTTTTGCCACAGTGTGTTTTGCAAAAAGGCGACCAAACATGACATTTCTGGAAAATGTGCCTTCGAAGAGTTTTTGAAATTTTCTCAAATTTTCTTCAAATTTCCTCAAAATTGATTCAGAAATACTTCATGGATACCTGATATAGTATGCTATGATATCATGGATTCATAAATGAGAAAATCCAACTTACCCTTCTCTTTCTTCTTGATTAGGCTTTGTAGTTTCTGGACCAATTCACAGAAATCAAAGTAGCCCACATGTTTGAAACATGTCACTTCCATGGGTGAGGCCATTAGTTCTTTAGTGCTAGTAGGTTTAATTTTGAGTACACTTCCCATTTATGTGGCCTCCTCAGCTCCGATTCCTCTCCCTCACTGAGTTATGTGTTTTCTTCCTCTTCTGCGATGGTGTTTTTATCAAAACCCCATGGATTAGGAATGGGGAATGGGAAATGGAAAAGGATGGAGATGTTTTCTAGGGATGTGTGAAATGGGGGAAGGGATAGGGATTAGCAATATGATAGGATTTAGGATATGGATTTGGGAATTGGGAGCCTAGGTAGATGTAGCACCTAGGACTTAGGGTTTTGGGAGAAAGGTTTAGGAAAAGGGGATTTTGCAAATTAGGGGTTTGGGAATGGGTTTTGTAAGTGTGGGAAGGATGAAAAGGGTAAGGGAGTGAAATTTTGGAGTTTTCACAAGTTTAATGGGATACCAGGGTTTTTTTTCTTTTCCAATTCATACACCAAATTTAAACCTCAATTTTGACAACACTTCAACACATAAACTTGATGAAGATGGTATTCAATGGCATACGCTTCTTACTCATTTGTTGGAGGTCGATGAGTGGATTTATGAAGCTTTGGGGATTATTTTTTTGAAACTTAAACACGTTTCTGGGGTTTCCTGGTCATTTGCGCAGCGCCAGAAGCATTTTTTCCCTCATAGAAGCATTTGTGCCCTCTCTTAAGCATTTGCACAACGCCTTTTTACAGACCACTTTTGGAAGCCTTAACCATGTCTAAATGGGGCCCAAGATAGCTTTTTGGAAATATTATCCTGTCTAATTTCCACATATTTCTTTATTTTTCATAATGGACTTGATTTGATCTGTCAAAAATTGATTCTCCCAAGATTGGTCAAAAAGTGCACAATGAGGGTGCAAAAATACAGTGTGTTGTTGCAGGAAACGTTTGGAGGTTTTCCTCAACTCAAAATGGAGGTCAATATATCTCATTGGAAATATATATCTCTCTATATATCATTTGACTCATCAAAAAATTCATTTGGACACGCCATCTATGAGAAAAATTGATTTTCCCAAGGTCACACTAGAAGTGAAGAAAACCCCTTGTAGCAACTGTAGTTTTGACATTTCTCCAAAAAAAATGACACCTGTGTAAAAAATGAAGGATTATTTTATTCCTTGGCCTATGATGGACAAAAAAATCTCTCACTTTTATCAAATTCATTTATTTTTGGTCAAAAACATACTTTGAAGCAAAACTGCCGTTGTAAGTGGAAAATGATTTGACTCTTGGAATGAATTCTTGAAAAATGATGGGGACATGATGTTTATGAGTGGAAATCACTTCATAATTGCTGATATGACCTCCCTTATGCCTCCTCTATTCAAATGTCTCTGATTCCATTTCAAACACTAGCTTAGTGGGAGAGGAAATTAGGGTTTGGTGTAGGCAAAACTGGGAATTTAGGACTACCTTTTAGAGGGAGGGGAATGAAGGGGTTAGGGGAAGTATAAATTATTGGGGAAATTTTGGGGGATAGGGACAGATTTTAGAGAGTAGGGGAAAGTGGAATTTCAATGATTGAGTGAGGGGAAGGGGTCCAAAAGGGAAAAACACGGGCCTAGTCTAAAAAAGTGTCAAATTGTAGCAATAGGCTAGGGCTTGTGAAAAAATGATGATTTTGAGGGATAGGAGTGATGGAAAGTATTTAGGAAGGTATATCAAGGATGGGGAAGGTGTAAGAGCATCGAGATACACGTCTTGTTGATGATTTAACCATGGAAGTCATGAAACCAAGAAAAATGTCCTCAAAACCCTAGGAGAGGGAAATGAGATTTCTAAGCACAAATGAGAGACAAATATGGTAAACAAAAAACCACTCACTTGGAAATGATAGTTTGTAACTTGAAATTTTTGAAGACCTTTTACTATTAATACTCCTTCAAAAGATGAATTTGATGGTGAAATGACCAATTTTCATGATTTTGACCCTATGACCTAATGATGGCACAACATGGAAGAATGAGTTGAATGATGACCATGATGACTATGGGACTCTTTCAACAATGAATGACCTGACCATGATGATTTACATTGACCATGGAGGTGAAAGGAGTAGTAATGATCTCAATATCCTAATGAGTGACCAAATTTTTGCATGACCTAGTGGAATGATTAAAAAATTCTAAATGAAACCCTAATATGGATATAAAAAGAGTATATTTTGATCACTAATGGAAGAATGAAAATTTTGACACTAACATTGTCCTTATTGGGGATGGCAGCTCCTTGGAGGTGTCAAGAACACCATAGACCAAGTGCCTAACCATTGGGCCAGTACGGTAAAAAACAAATCAAACTGAAATGCAGGACTAAATACTGACACCTTAATGACACAAAATGACTTTAAAACTGACTGAAAATAAAAAAATTACTAAAATTATTGAGGGCATCATATCACCGAGACTTGAGGGCTTCAAATCCTGATGACAACCACCTGTTTGTTTGGAATCATATGTACAATCAGGCGATATCAAAATGCTAATGTAACCAATCAAGCAAATGCCTCCTTGATTGATTCTCCCAATCGGATTCTCTGGACAACAATAAATATTTACAATTTGGCAGCCAAAAACATAGCTGACAATGATCTCCATCATCACTAAATACTGAAATATTTACCTTCAATGATGACTGCAATAATATTGCCACTAGATCTTGAAAAACATGAAAATTTACCTCTTGCTGATCTAGAAGAAACAAGGTACCTTTTTCTCTTGATTATGATCTCTCTTCATAATGTACCTTAGCAAGAGTGTTTTCCTGGTCGTCAAAAACTTCTGAACAAGTAGGTGAGCAAATTTATTCTTGAAATAAAAATTCTAAACATGAAACATGAGAAGAAAAATCTGAGTGACAGTCCTCAATGCGATGGTCCTTTCCAATTTGAATACATTGTTGATCATATCCATATGACATGACAATCAGATTGTCATGTTTATTGTCACACTCATCAGTCAAAAGAGGGAAAACTTCAGATTGTTCTTGAAACTCAAAACTGACATTCCTATCATTTACCACATAATCATTCGAAGAATATTTTTCACTTACTTGAACAAAGATCTCATCTTGTTTTTCAAAAAAGGTTTGGATTACCTCCTCCTAAAGACTTTGTTCTGATGGGATGAGAACACTTAGATCAATAACTTTGTTTTCTTCATTCGATGTGATCTCAACAATAGAGCTCTCCTTCATGGGATCCAGAAAAACATACTCTTCATCATCAAAATCTGAATCTAGATCTGGATCAGCCAGCTTGACTTTACCACAATCTGAAATTGGAACTTGATTTTCATGCATACCATCTTCTGCTACAAGAAGATATGAAATAAGACCTTGGATTCCATCATTTTCAACTATACAAAGACCTTCAGCCTGCTACAAAATTCCCTGAGCATCTTGATAAGTATCCTCTAAGATTTCTTTATGTTGCTGAAATGGATTCTCATACAGGGCTTCCATGATCTCATCGTCGATGAATTCATCATCTTCATAAAACTTCTCAATATTTTCAATAAAACTATGAACATGTTTAAAACAGTTATGAACTAATATTAAGGATGGACAAGATTCTTTATACCTTTAAAAGAACATGGTATGAAAATCATTTAAATAGTAAATACAAGCAGGCGACAAACTTTCATACCAAGATAGGGCTTCATCTTCCAGAGTGGCCATGAATATCTTCATTATCATTCTTTAGGAAAATCAATCTTTAATCTACACACATGCATGTGAAATGCCACTAGATGAAGAGCAACATCATTACCTTTCACATTTTTGAACTTCAGAAGACATGTCATCCAATTAACCCAAGGCATGCTATTCGGAAAACCTGGTACGTGATCTCGGCTCATGGGAGCATACCTTTGAGCAATTGAATCCATTTTGACAACAATGAAGTCACCAAGAAGTTATTTAGACTACTGGTTCTTAAAGAGTGGAGTCGCCATGAGAATTCTGAACCTTGGCATTATTTGACACTGGAGTCGCCAGGTGAATGATACACAACATTATTGTGCATGATTTTTGTTCACCATCAACAATCAGATCTAATATTTGTCGTTATTTCCGAGGGAAGATTTGTCTTTTCACCTCCTCGGCAATGACGCCAAAATTTTATCACTCCGTCAGATTACCAAGGCTGAAAAAGGAATCCCAACAGAGTTAACCACAAACCAAAATTTTGGCTTGGTATCTATCCCTACCAAGTCGGAGAGGGCTCTCTCCACAATGTCATATCCAAGAGGGTTGGAGGAATTATGGTTTTTAGGCTAGATATTGAGTGCAGGGGGTTGTTTTGATTTGATTTGGTTGGGTTTCACTGGATGAAGAAATTAGGTCAAGGGAGATAGGTCAGGGAAAATGAGATAGGGATGTAGGGATTTAATGGGGAAAGGTAGGCATAAGGGTTAAAAAATTAAGATGATTGTGATGAAATGGTTTTTAGGACTGATGAGAAGCTAGGAAGAACATGGGAGATGTATTCTTCTTAAACAGAGGAAAATGGACAAATTATGATATATTTCCCTAAAAAAAGCATGAGAAAGCATGTGTTGTGCCTATCAACTTGAAAGAGATCATACCATAGGGATGTAATGAACATGAATATAAAAAACTCTAACATATGAAACTGAATACAAAATAATGATAAAAATCATGCCATATGTATCCCAAAAAATAGCTGCAACTCTTCTTTATTAACTGGCCAAACTAAGTACAATAGTTCCTTGATCAACAAGCTAACATACAAACTGATTCCAACCCTTGCCAAGAGTGAAGAAAGGGACTAAATAGACATGAAAACAACCTTCACTCATCCTCAGGGGTTGAATCCATGAGGTGAGGAAGAGATCCACAAAATACTGAACTGAAATCTGAAGTGTAGATTGGTCCAAGTGACTCATTCCTAATTACACTCAAACTAATTCATTTTGACTCAATGATAAATTTTACCCAATGAATCTACCCCTAGGTAACTAATCCCAAACATAATTACAATTACCATCATTAATTCAATAGGTAGAAAGATGATTTTCTGAAGAAGAGTCAAAATTTCAGAGAATTTCCAAAAAAATCAGCAAAATGGTCATTTGCACCCTCCACTGTGCATTATTGCCCTAGCAATGTCATTTGCGCCCTCCTTGTTCAAGGCCACTTTTGACTGACCTACATGTGTCCATGTTAGGACAAAAATGGCTTGTTGGGATGGCCTTCCTGTCCTCTTTCTGAATATGCCTCAATTTTTAAAAATGAAGGTCATTTTCCCCTTCAAAAATTCATTCTCCCAAGACTTTTATTTGCGTAGTGCCTAGGTCAAAACATGGGCAAAAAGGTAATTTTTAGGTAGTTTTTTGACCTTTTCACCTATCAAATCTGCAAATCAAGGCTGGAAACATGGTTTTCTAGAATTAATTTGTCTTTAGGAATCCAATGGTGGTATTATTTCCCTCAAAAAGTGCCCCAAACAGTTGCGTAGCGCCTAGGGCGCTGCGCAAATGACAGTCAAACTGTGTAAAAATTCTGAATTTTTTGGAAAACATGGCCTTTACGATGGAGAGATATATAAATAACCATGAGGTTTTTTTCAAAACTGAGAGAGGTTTATGTTATTTGTTATGTTTTGAACAAAACCCACCTCCATTTTCTCAAAATTAAAATTTTTTGGTCACAAACGTCTCTACAAAAAGGTGTCTCAAACAGGATTTTGCACACGTAGAAAAATAGGCTATGACGATGTGAATGGATCTATCAGTATGTAATACCTGTGTAAAATGTGAGATAGTTTTTTGTACTTTGATATCTTAGGAACACAAACCTCCTCCATTTTCCAAAAATTCATTTTTTTTTTGCTACAATATGTTCTGCAAAAAGGTGACCAAACAGGAAATTTCTAGAAAATGTGCCTTCGAAGAGTTTTTCAAATTTTCCCAATTTTTCATCAAATTTCCTCAAAATTGCTTCAGAATTACTTCATGGAGACCTGATATGGTATTATATGCTATCATTGATGCATCAATGATCAAATCCAACTTACTCTTCTCTGTCTGATTCATTAGGGTTTGTAGTTTCTGGACCAATTCGGAGAAATCAAAGCAGCCCACATGTTTGAAACATGTTGTTGGGTACCAAATATGCATAATTTTCTCTCCCATTTTCACCCACTATTTCACTTCTCTGTATCATTAATGTTCTTTAATTGCTATAAACGCATAAGGTAAACCCCCTTTCACCGTCTTATCTGGAATTTTTAATTGATAAAGTAATAGTCATGGGGATTTTGCTTGTGCAAGCACTAATTTTGCTATTGCCGCAGATTCGGAAATCAAAGGTAGCATCTGCGAGTCTTAGAAGAAACTCCGAGTTCACAACGCTACTTTGATATGTTATAACAACAAAACAGATTCCAACATGCTCTAGATCTATTTCAGACCTTTCTTGGTTTTCTCTCGGCAACTAGTTTGGTCGTTGTAACGATTGTATATTTGTAGATATTTGTCAGATAGGTGTTGAGGCCTCAGAAATATGTGGCAACAAAAAGGGGGATAACCACCCGGTTCGGACCTTAAGACAGTTCCTTTTCCATTGGGAATAGTGGCTCCGACTGGGTATAATGGGACCAGTTTCCCAGAGTTGGGTTTTTTGTTTGATTGTTGGGTTTCTCTCAAAGGATTTGCATGAACAATTACTAAAAACTAAAACAAATTTATTCTAAAATGAAAAACTTTGAATTAAGTATAATTTAATTTAACACGGGATAATACTAATTTGATGCGATCTAGAATGATGTCTATTCAATCTGTGATGATTAAGATCATCACAGATTTAATAGAATTATTATTTTGTAAGATGATTCTCTTGAAAAATAGTTATTAAAAATAAAATGAGAAACATATTGCATATATTTGATGATCATATATAAAACAAACCAATTTCTATCTTTATATCGTACAATAGTGCAACTGATATTTTAGACAAAAACAATCAATTTCATATATAATTCATGAAATCTAGATTCATCACTAACATTCAAAACAGAACTAGCATACATGATAATAGTACCAGATGTGTATTGTCATGTTCATCTGATCAATGATAATAGGCCACATTCAACTCTTCTATCATTAAGTCTTTCAAAGAATACAAAAGTGCATCAACAGTGATCAACAAAATGATATATAACTGAAAAGGTCATGTTCCATTATTTTATCAAGGCATCCACAAACTTACTTACAATTAAGCATTCTTTGCAAATGTTCTTAATAAAATTATAGAACCTTCTCTAAATGCATGAGAATGGTTTAAATACTAAAATAACTATAAACTAAAATTAAATTATTACAAAAATGTAGAGGAGGTTTCAAACAACCTTTCTCTAAAAGCTTAACTTAAAAAATAATCTAGGAATTTTAAAATAACAATCCTGATTTTGCGAATCCTGCCCTTCTTTCTTAGTGTGATCAAGAAGTTGAAAAATATCTATCATTGCTTTAAGCTGAGTTGGCTATGATATCCGTGATCGAATCTGTCCCTTGAAAATAACATTTGAGATTACTGACTGAGACCTTTTTGCTGAATCTGTAAGAGACTGAAGAGTTTGATGTTGATGGTAATGTTTGATCAGAAATTTCCAGTAATTTTCCTAATCACACTTATTAACTTTTTTGATCATTTCCTCTTGTGTATCTGCTCTCTGTCTCCACTTTATTTCTACTTCTCTTGTTCCTGAAAACACATCAGACGTGTTTTCTTTAAGAAGTTCTTTTTTAAACAATTGATCACATATAGACTGAATAATCTCATTTGATTTCTTGGATGTCTTGGTCGCTGCTTTCTCTGCTTGATTAATTTGTGCTCTCCATTTGCAAATAGTAGTTCTTTGTGAAGCTTATCTATTTGTGGTAGATTAGCTTGCTTTCCTATTTCTGAAATTTGCCACTGAATGTGTTCTTCGATTTTCTTTTCAAGTCTTTCACATTCCAGTTTCTAAATTTCTATTTGCTGAATCATTATCTTATTGGAATCACAATAAGAATCAATCATGGAAGCTTGGTGACAAAACACTTCTTGTTCTTTCTTTAACATGGTGTTTACATCAAGTGCTTCTTTGATGAATTGATATAACTGTGGTTCAATCTGTAACTCAGCCATTGCTCTCTCCAGATGTGCTTACTTTTCATTAAGCTCTATCTGATACTTTGATTTGAGGCTTTTAATGTCTTCATGAAATTGGGCTGTGCTTATTTTGATCTTCTCAATGGACTTGGCTTTCTCTTCATTTAACAACTGTTCTAATTCTTGTACTTTGGCTTCCTTTTGTTTCAACAATACTCTAACCTCAGTAGCTTTATCAACAATAGCGGTGGCATATGCCCCTGCATATTGTGATAACTTGGTTAGATGTTCAGTGGGATCATCTGAGGAATCCTTCCAAAGTACATCAACTGATTCATCTGTTGGTTTTGGATTTGTTTCATCAATCCTTCTTCTTTTAGTTCTTTTAACTACAACCTTGTAGCTAGGACTGTAGAAAATATCTAATGAAGGAATATCTTCAATCTGTAGAACTATCTGACCTTTAGGGTAGGCCGGTATGATTTCTTTGTCATGCATTGCTGGAACTCTTTGTAGCGGATTGACAATCTCAACTATTTTCTGTGAAGGTTTTAGTGTTTGGAAACTTGATGCTTGATCAGCATTGGGATTTTATTTGGGAGTCTTTATTGCTTTAGAAAATTCTTCCCATTCATTCATCAGATCTTTTACTTGAGACAGCTCGGACTGATCTAACATGCTATGACTATGTTGAACTATTTATGAATTTGATTTTGTCCCATTGTTCCTTGTTTTCTCCAGCACTTCTATCTCTTGAATAATTTGGTCAATTTCTAAATTTTCTTTCTTAGATTCAGATTCATTTTCAGATTGATCCGAATTATCAGACTGCTACTGTGATTGACCTAATTCATTTTCAGATGTATCTTTCATTTCATCATCCAGACTAAAACTTGGAGTGTGTTTTTCATCTCCAATAGTCAACAAATTCAAAGGAACATTTTCTAGTCTCTTGTTTCTATATGCTTGAAAAGTTTCAGCATCTTATTGACTTAATTGACTAGAAACATATTTGATAATATCAGAGAAATTTTCCATGCCTTGGAAGAAGTCATCAAATTCATCTGCTTCCTTTACAAAAGGCTTCATTTTTAACTCTGCGATGTAATTTTTAATCACATAATTGGGATCATATAATCTTCCTGGCATAAATGCCAATTTCAATAATTGAATCTTAGGATCCTCTTTGAATGTGTGGCCAGTATTAGCTAGAGAAAAGGTGCCACATTGTAGAGGGAAAGTAGGCCAAATAGCCTTTTTACCATCCTTTAGTTGTTCTGTGACACCGTTGACAAGATGATAGGCTATTTCTTTCGCAAGTAATTTATCTGGAACATAGTAAGGTAAAACATGGGGAGGAGCATAACTCCCAAATACTCTAATATATGTGAAATTTTCTTTGACAAACCATCTAGCTACTGGAAGAATATCTACATTGGCTTCTTCAGAAACCCTAGGAGCCTTTTTGTTGAAAATCATCTGATGTATGGGCAATATGACTCCATAGCAGATTTTATAGAAGTCTAAGTGGAACTCATAATCCCAAAGTTCTCTATGGTAAATATGAATCGGGGTAGGGTTTTTGGTGGTCCATTTCCAACCCATGGTAGGAAAATTAGAAGTAAAACAGATAGTGTCCATGACATAGGAAAACATATAAAAAGGAGGTATTTCTCTGAGTGAAACACTTCTTTTATTCCTATATTCAGTTATATGCTTGGCTAGGTAATTGGATAAAATGTCTGCCCAATTTAAGATAGCTGAATTGAAGATTGCGTCAATTAGGGGAACCCAATATCTTGAAAATCTAGTACTATCATGCTTGGAAAATATTCTACATAACATACCAGCGTCATAACAATAAGGATTAGGAATTTGTGCAATTGGGTATGTACCAGAATTATCTTGCTTCAATTTCCCTTCATTTTCCTTCCATTCATGGATGACTTTGATAAGATCTGGATGTTTTTCTTTGAAAGTATGCACATATTTATTGTCGTATTTCTACTGCGGGGTTGGTAGGTGATACATTGCTGCTAAATCCTCTGCTTTGAAAGAACCTATAGATTATCCTCTCGAATTCTTGAAAATTCTATCTTCAATGTTTAAGTGGTCAATTTCATACTTAACCATGTTTTTATAAGGAAGAATCTTTGGTCTCACAGCTATCTTGTGAATTTACGAGCATGCAACGTCAAAAAGGGTTGCATCAGAGGTAGAATCAGTGCCTGTTGCAGAAATTTTGTTTATCATCCTTGGTCCTTCGTCTTCGAAGATTTTGTACATTGCCTCCCATGTCGAACTGTCACAGTCTTTGTTACAGACGGTGTCTGAAGATAATGAAGACATATCTGTGACTTCTGTGGACGACGTTTGAGAAATTTCTTTGCCCCTTTTTCTCATTTTGAACTTCTTCAATCCGGTAATTGGTTTCCTGAGAGCAAAGTGAATTTAACACATAAGGAGTATTATGAGAGTAAATCAATCATTTACTTCAAACCCAAGCAAGAATATTTCAATCTATCAATCATCTTTCATAATTCCTAATTTAATATTTCACATGGCTTCACACGTGAGATCTATCAATCGTTTTAAAGCCGTTAAGATCTTAAATTCCATTTGATATGACACAAGCTGTTTTCACATGCAAATCACAATTCATTCCTTATAATATTTCGTGATGCTTGAACCTTAAAGGTTGCGAAATGCGATCTACGCAAATCGCAGATCGCAACTTTTATAGGATAGTGTTTGCGTATATATTATAAGTTGCGTGCAATGCGAATTGCGAAAAAACTTAAAGTGACAACGATAGCAAAATATTTTATATTTCCTGGTTTATTTTCTTGTCGTGTCCGCGGGTATCGCAACTTATATCATTTGCTTCTTAAATCTTCATTGATTAAATAAAGTGCGATGCGAAAAGGAAAATAAAATAAAACGATGATTTGATGCTTTTACAAGGTTTTTTAATTATTTCTTCGGAAAGGCTTCGAGTGCATTTCACAATTTTCATATTTTACATTTTATAATTATTTTTTAAACAAGATATGTAATATGTGATGCGCTTTAAGGAAAAACATAAAATTTCATTTTCTAAGTTTTTTATTTTTGGAAATTATAAAAATAATTTCCTATTTATTTCTAAAGGGTCTCTATTTATAAAAAATAAATGGGGGGTTGTTGTATAGCACAACAATAAGGAAGATGGTTTTTTGAACATTTTTATAAGAAGGGTATCAGGGCTGTGAATGGGGGTTAGCGTGCAAGAGATCAAGTTTTGTAACAGAGACTATTAATTAATTGAATGCAAGTCATTTTTTTGTTCTACCTGTAAGCCGTGACTCAATCATAGCCCTGGTCAGAGAGTTGCGCCCACTCTTCTGATCAAGTGTTGCGTTATTTTTGTTTGTTTATTTCGCATTTATGTTTGAGTATTTTAACTGTTGTTATGGTATGTTCTTCAATTGCTGTGAATGCTTTTATAATTTTGCAATTTATCTTTAATTACTGTCACAGTAGTTCTGGTTGTTTTAATTGTTGAATCTGTGATCAATATCGGATTGTGCCATTGCTCCTGCATATACCTTGCGCATTACCTTGAAATAAATTTTGCACCCATATTGATAAATTAATGTGGAAAAGGGTTGAATAGTTTATTCACACTCGGACACCAACATTTTGGTGTCGTTGCTAGGGAAGGCTATCAAGGTGCAAGAACAAGATCTGTAATTGATCCAAGGATCAATCTCTCATCTTAGGGAGGGAATTTCTTACCCTACTCTAAGTCCTGAGCGCAGTATTATGTTTTTATTCTTTTAGATTGTTTATTTTTAGAAATGAGTCTCTCATCTTAGGGGGGGAATTTGTTACCTTGCTCTAAGTCCTGAGCATAGTGTTATTTTTTCTTGTTTTTCGATTGTTTTTTTTTTTTGGAAATCAATCTCTCATCTTAGGGAGGGAATTTTTTACCCTGCTCGAAGTTGTGAGCATAGTATTTTGCTTTCTTACTTATTGATTATTTTCCTAGTGGCTAATTTCTCGTCCTAGGGAGGGTATTTTATTACCCTACTTCAGGTCCTGAACCTTAAATTTCTTAGTTTGTTTGATTTTTTGCTTCAGTCCAATATCTCATCCTGGGGAGAAAATTAGTTTTCCTGCTCCAGGTCCTGAGCACTGTAGTTATTTTAATGATTTCTTCCCACCAATAGTATGAACAAAGATTCAAATAAGAGGGGCAGAGGAAGAACCCTAAAGAAAGGAAGGGATCCGGGAAGGAATATGTATATCCAGGAGATCATCGCAAAGGCTGAATCAGAAGAATATTCTCGTGTTGCTGTTAGGGTAAGGATTCAGACGAAGTCTGAGGGGCAGTCAGTTGAGCAGCCAGTGCCATCCACGGTACCAGAGGAAATCCTTACAACGGTAGAAGAAGAATTAAATAAAGTATCAGTAGAAGAAATACCCTTATTGTCGACAGAAGGAGAAGAAACTACAAGCAAGGGATTAGAGGAATTGAGAAATTCCAATTGGGAAGAAGAACTCCTAAAGGAGTTTGTGTCACCACGAGATCGAGGGAGTGTTGTGAAACCTCCTACAATTGAATCACCCCAATTATTAGTTGCAGAACCAATTGAAATTTCAGGTGAGTATTGGAGGATATTTATGGCACCTAAAGTTCCTCTATTGATTTCCTAATTGGAAACATCATAGGTGATGCACCAATGAAGCCCATCCCTTTAACAACTCTACCTAATTTTCATTGGCTTTCCTCTGAGGACCCTAATACATTCCTCTTTGAATTTGATATTGTCTGTCGGGGGTACGACTATATTGTTAATGCTCAAAAATTAAAGATATTTCCTGCTACTTTAAAGGGAACAACCCTGCAATGGTTCATGGATTTAGGGGGAAAGACTATCTCCTCATGGGATGTGATGAAGGAAGTATTTTTGGAGAAATACCAGGATTACTGTAAATCCCGTGAAATCAAGGAGGATATTTTTAAGTTTGCGCAGAAAGAAGATGAGAATATGGAAGATTGTGTGGAACGATTTAAATACATACTGTAGAGGTCAGGCCATAGTGACTTGGACAAAGATATTCTGAAGATCATCCTTCTCTGGGCACTTAGGGGAGATTGTCTACAAATTTTGAACATAGTAGGAAAGGAGGACATCTCGAAGGAAGACTTCGACACTATCTGTGGGCTATGCATTCAGTGTTCACGGGGGGCTACAAGAAATGGACAAGGAATTCGGTCGTCAAAAAATTCTGGTGGAGGGGTCACAAAGGCGGAAATAGGAAATGTACTAGATAACCTTAGGACTGATATCCTAAGTACATTATATACTCACATGGAAACCTTACAAGAAAAATAGAAGAAAATGGAATTGGAAAAGACTATGGCTATATTCTTCCCTCAGTGCAGAAAGAAATATCCGTTGAAGTAATGGCCATTAAACATAGTTGAAGCCTGTGCAATTTGTGAATAAGCTCATGCGACCAACTCGTGCCCCTCATTGCCCGGATTAAAGGCAGTGTTTCAAGGAGTAAGTGAAGAGAGCACAGTGGATCAATTGTATCTCATGGGACCAAAGAAGCCATGGCAGCCTCGACCATCAAATATGAATCCAGGTATGCCTTAGGACCCGTCTCAGTATTTTAATAATTTTAATATGGGTCCCCAGTCTGTACCTTTTTCACCAATGTGGTATCAATATCAATGTCCACCTTGGAAACAATGGTTTCCCCAGACTATTTCGAATCCTTCTTAGGCTCAGAACTAGTGTGGACCCTCTCCTACTGGACAGTTTCCCCAATCAATGCCACAACAGCAACTTCAGTTGCCTTCCAATGTACCTCCAGGTAATCCATCCCTTCGACCTCAAATTCCTATCCAACCCAATCTGAATCCTAATAGTAAAGGGGTCCAACAAGATGACACTCTTAACCTTCCATCATATAGCATTTCTAGTGTAGGGCTTAATGAAATAAACTTACGATCCGGGCGGGTAGTGAATTCTCCAACTTCACCTATTATCATTGAACAGGTTGACAATGAAGTTACAGAACCAGAACCAAAAACAGTTGGGGATAAACCAGAACAAAACATTGTAAATCAACACCTCCCCAACCTACTATTAACCAGGGACGTCCAGTCAATCTGCCATATCCTAAAATATTGACCATGAGTAAACAGAGCCCTCAAGCAGAATTTGATTTTCTAGGAGAATTACAAAATATTTTTGTTAAAATTCCCCTGCTCCAAGCTATGAGGGACGTACCTATATACGCAAAAACTCTCAAATAATATTGTTATAAGAAACCTGGGAAGAAATCAAGGGATCCATTAACCATCCATGTGATGGGCAGACTGTTTGACATCATGCTGGGAAAAACCATGCCTGTAAAATATGGGGACCCAGGTAACCCAATTCTAATGGTACAAATTAATGGGGTTGAAATCCAAAATGTATTGGTAGATTTGGGTGCTCCCATAAATATCATTACCTCTAATATAATGAATGAATTAGGTCTTAGAAACATTAAGCCAACCCCTACTATCTTGGAATTGACAGATAGGTCTAAAATTAAACCAGTAGGGAAGTTGGAAGACGTTACTATTTCGGTGGACTCATGGCACTATCCTGTGGACCTCCTTGTATTACAGACACAATCCCTAGACGGTGGTCATCCCTTGATTTTAGGAATACCTTGGCTCGTAACCGCAGATGCCTATATCGGGTGTAGATCTAGACATATGGTTATATAAAATGGGATGGTTACAAAGAACCTCACTCTCTATCCTCTTGTGGAACTGAGCCCATCAGAGAAACCATTAGCCAAGAGAAAACCTCTACCAATGGAAGAATCTGAACCTGAAAATGAAGAAATTAGACCAGTCCTTACCATTGGGCAGGCCCTTCAATTCAAAACAGAAACTGAGGACGATACTATTAACACTTTTATTAATGATCCCTGTTCTGTTTTTTATTCAACTTGTTAAATTTTAGAGTCTACCATGAGTTTTAAAACGTAGGAAAATATTGAACCAGAAAATGAAATTGAAGACATCCCTGCAAATTCATCCCATGATAGTATTTCGATTGAAATTGAATCTGGAAAGACACTAAACATCAACCCGAATCTGTCATAATCCCAGACAAAGAAACTCCTAAAAGTCCTTCAAAACCATAAGGAAGCCTTCGCATGGGATTATACCGACATGAAGGGGATTCCTGCTAGTTTATGTACTCATCATATTTACATTAAGGAATATTTTTGTCCTGTGAGATAGCCCCAATGGAGAATGAATCATGCTGTAAAGAACATTGTCAAGGATGAACTTCAGAAATTTCTGGATGTAGGATTTATTTACCCTGTCTCGGACTGTCAATGGGTGTCCCCACTGGTTATCGTTCCTAAAAATAATGGTAAATGGCGGATTTGCGTGGACTATAGGGAACTAAACAAAGCAACTGAAAAATACCATTTCCCTTTGCCATTCATTGACCAAGTCCTGGACACCCTGGATGGGAAGAAGTTTTTCTCCTTCCCAGATGGTTTTAGCGGGTATAATCAAATCCAGATAGCCCTGGAAGACCAAGATAAAAAACTTTTACATGCCCATGGGGGACCTTTTCATACAGGGTTCTCCCATTTGGTCTGTGTAATGCACCTGCAACATTCCAGAAGACAATTCTGGGAATTTTTTCTGATTTAGTTCATGACAATGTCAAAATCTATATGGATGATTTTACTCCATACGGGAATTCATTTGAAGGACTGGAAAATCTAGAAAAAGTACTTGAAATATGTAAACAGAGCCATGTGTCTTTGAGTACCGTTAAATGTCACATGATGAGGGAAGAGGGGATAATATTGGGACATTTTCTCTCGGCTGCTAGAATTTGAGTTGATCCAGTCAAAGTAGAGGTAATACTGCACTTCCTCGTACCTAAGACACCTACATAGGTACTTAGATTTATCGGTTGCACTAGTTATTATAAATGTTTTATACAAAATTTTGCTAAAATAGCACATCCACTTTTTCAATTGCTAACAAAAGATGCAGAATTTTTGTGGACAAAGGACTGTGAAACAACTTCTGTGAAGATCAAGGGACTGGTTTGCGAAGCTCCGATCCTCCGAGGACCTGATTGGGAATTACCATTTCATATACATGCTGATTCCTCTCTGACATCAGTAGGAGCAGTCTTAGGACAACATGTAAAAAATACACCGTATGCAGTTTACTACGTCAACAAGAATCTGAAACCTGTTGAGTTAAATTACACGGTGACTGAAAAAGAATTCCTAGTTGTTATCTATGCTATCAACAAGTTCTGACACTATATCACCGGGTATCCTACTTTCGTACATACTGATCAGTCAGAAATAAGGTATTTGATGAATAAACCTATCACTCTTGGTCGTATTACAAGATGGCTGCTATTGCTTCAAGAATTTGATATGACAATAGTAGATAAACTAGGAAAGGATAACGTAGTTGCTGATTTTATATCTAGAATGGATAATAATGATGAAGGCACACCCATATAAGATAGTTTTCTGGATGAGCATCTTTTTGCAATTTCTACTAATCCTTTGTGGTATGCAGATATTGCTAACTATCTTGCTACAGGGAAGGTGCCCCATCATTTGTCATACAGGGAATAGTGGAAAATTATTCATCATAGTGCCCGATATTCCTGGATGGCAGGATACCTTTTTCATACAGGAGTCGATAAGTAGGTTCGGCATTATGTACCTGAGGATGATATCTATGAAGTGTTGAAGGCTGCCTATGATGGCCCTTGTGGAGGGAATTTTGCAGATAAAATAACATGCCATAAGGTGTTACATATGGGATATTACTGGCCTTCTATCTTTGAGGATGCACAAAATTATGTCCGGAGATGTGATAGTTTCCAGTGCATGGGGCAGCCCGGTCAATCTGAAAAATTCCTTTGCAGCCCCAGGTAGTCCTCGAACCTTTTGAGAAGTGGGCTATTGATTTTATTGGGCCCTTTAATCCATATTCCCAACAAAAGGTTCACATTTTGGTCTGCATCGATTATGTGACTAAGTGGCTAGAAGCCAAGGCTGTTGTGAAAGCAACAGGACAGGTGTTTTCAGATTTTCTATTTGAAGATATTTTTGCTCATTATGGTACTCCGAGGGAGATTGTTTCAAATGGAGGAGCACAATTCACATCACACATGATAGCAAGGCTTATGCAAAAATATGGGGTCAAGCACAGGGTGACATATCCATACCACCCCCACGTGAATGGAAAAGTGGAAAGCACAAACAATGTATTGTAAAATATCTTGCAAAAACTGTGGCATACCATCATCGGGATTGGGCTCAAAATATTCCTGAAGCTCTCTGGGCATACAAAACAACATGGAGGAATACAATTGGGTTTTCACCATTTTAGTTGGTTTATGGGAAATCCCCGTTGTTCCCAATATAATTTGAAATCAGTACGCTCATAACAGCTCTTGAAGTAGGTTTGGACCTATCAGATGCCCAAAAACACTGGCTGGATCAACTTAATGAACTAGATGAAATCCGTTCAATGGCTTTCGAGAGGACTACTATTATTCAAAAGCAGAGGATGAAATGGCATGAAAAGTTTATCAAAAACAAGGTGTTTCATAGAGGGGATTGGGCATTACTTTCTGACTCCTATTTTAAGGATTTTAAAGGAAAGCTTTGCACTCGCTGGATGGGACCTTATGAGGTGGATGTTGTATTTGATAATGGAACAGTCAGACTAATCACAATTGACGATACACGTGCTTCTTTCATAGAAAATGGACATCACATGAGACTGTACCACCATTCAACCTCTAAGGATGCCTTCATTAAACATATCTCCAAGAAATTTAGTTTGAAGGTTATCAGTGCAGAGAATTCTTCCTCTTCATCCTTGTTCTAAATAAAAAATAAAAAATAAATAATATATATATATATATATATATATATATATTGTTACTATTTACTTTTTGTCTTTTTCCAGGAGCTACTACTGAGGTGCAATATTGTGGAGCTGGAAATTTCCTAAGTATCGGATGCTATTACTCATGGTGCTGTTACTCCTTGGATGTTGTTACTCTGTGATTTTTTTACTCCTTGGTTGTTGTTTCGCCTTGGATGTTGCTACTCGTGATGTTGCTACTCCCTAGATGCCGCTACTCTGTGATGCTGCTACTCCACGATGCTGTTACTCCGCGATGCTGCTACTCCTTGGATGTTGTTACTCCGGATGCTGCTACTCGTGATTCTGTTACTCCTTGGATGCTGCTACTCTGTGATGTTGCTACTCTGCGATGTTGTTACTCCGCAATGCTGCTACTTCTTGGATGCTGTTACTTTAGATGTTGTTACTCATGATGACGTTACTCCTTGGATGCTACTATTTCGTGATGTTGTTACTCCTTGGATGATGTTACTCCGGATGATGCTACTTGGGATGCTGTAATTCCTCGGATGCTGCTACTTTGCCATGCTATTACTCCGCGATGCTTATAATCCTTGATGTTGTTACTCCGTCTACATCGTTACTTCATTGTTATTCTTCCAACTGTCACTTCCCTCGGGTAGGTCACCAAGTAAGTTTCCATTTTACTTTTATGGATTTAATTAAATATTCCATGAATAAGACATTGATGCCATGGATGACTATTTTTAAGTTGGGGGGGGGGGGGGGGGGGTGCCGTCGTAACTAAATGAAGACGTAATTAAACCACACCAATGATTATTCCAACGTCATTATTAGAACCTTATGTTGTTGGTACGCTCCACGATCCACACGGTATTTCGTATAATCATTAATTTGTATTGGGATTAGCAACAACATGTTGCCAACCGATCCGTCCTTTCCAACTTATGTGAAATAATTACCATCTCATTCATCGCACTTACCATAATCGTCTATCGTTGCCATGATTTTCTTTGTTTCCCAAGAAATCGCCCTCTCGTATTCTTTGTTATTCCAGATCATTTTTCACCATGTTGTTTTTTCCAAATTTGGTAGCCAATCGCTCCTTCGCGGTCTAATGCGTCCGAGTTAAGTTGTTACAGTATCTACGGGATGGGTGGACCGGTTGTGCGACATGAACCGAAGATACAATTGTTAGTATGAATTCTTCGTCGAAGGGTACGAAAAAGAACCACTTTAGCTACGCAGAACTAATAGCCCTAACAACAATAATGGCTGCAAAACATCTTGAGATCTGCAATTAGTAGTTAAAGTGCTGCAACAAACAGATCTATAAATGGAAAGATATTAAGCAGTAAAGTAAAGAGTTTGCTCCATGCATCCAACAGACAAGACAAGAACACGATTTTTTGAATGAATTTTTATATTACGGGGCACCTGGGAGGAAACAAGAAGGTGTATCCAGATCTCCTCAATGGGATGGGTTCTTTGTAGTCCTCAGCACTTCAGATCTAAGCTTTCTCTCTCTTGTAGATGTAAAAAACCCAATGTAGAAGGTAGAGCTCAATGGGAGCAAAATGGCAGAAATGAGACCAAGTGTATAGATCCAGAGTGATCTAATATGCAACAAAAGGTGAAGAATGAAGGGAAAAACCCTCCTATTTATAACAAAATATTGGGTCATTCTAGATCTTGGTGCATGATTAAAATAATGTTAATCAAATCTAGATCCACCTCTATGGAATATTTTATTATTATTTGTTGGAGGGAAAGGGACTTTGACTTGGGTCAAATCCCTTGATTAGTGAGGAATAAATAAATAAATGATTTATTTATCCTTTTAAGAAAGTGGTTGGGATATAATCAAATAAATAATGATTTATTTAATTAATAGTGGTTGATTTGGTCATATTTAACAAGGAATATTATTTAAATAATTATTCCTAGAAAATAATAAGATAACTATGGGTGTATCTCATTAATTTCTTTGTTTTTGAGTTAAACATGACTGGGAATAATAATTAAATTATGGTTTAATTAATTATTCCTTTTGGGGTTTCTTTAATTAACATAGTGAAAGCAGTTTTACTTGGGGTAAAACTGGTCTTACATGGTGTACTTGGGTCCATCTAATGATAAAAGGTTAGATGACCAAAAAATGGTGTAACAACAATCTTGGTCCGTAGCAATGCAGATGTATGGCAAGTTTTCGTCAATGCAGGATGGGATAACTATTTTAATAGATTGCAGGGATTTGAAAATGGAATTACGATAGAGTTTGCGCTAATTTTGGTTAGGGATCGCTTCCGGGTCAGAGGAATAGAAATTACCATCATAGAAGAAGCCATTGCAGAAGTTAGTGGGCTAACATGGCAAGGACAACAATGGTTTGTTTGGAGGATTCCCCTACCGGAGTTTCCTAAACTCTTTCTGTAGGCAGGAGAAAGCGTTGTTCAGTATGGGAGGGGGTATGGCCGTAAATATTTACCGTATCCATGGAATGAGGTAGCAGGCTTTGTGATGAAATATATAACCTACGAAGGACGGTCTACAACTCTGTTCAATTACCATTTCAAAATCTTGGCTCATCTTTGATTCCCATAGGCACAGGTTCACTCTTTAAACATGCCTTTATTTTTATTAAAACATCTTCAACTCATGGCGCAGTTCGCTCGGAGTTCGCACCAGGTGCTGGAAGTCCTCACCAATCACGGACTGGTGTTTGTTGGTTATGCATGCAATGGCCCAATTTCAAGTTTCCTAGGCAAATATTTGTGAGCTATCAGAAGAGGAAGTAGCAGTTGTTATCGCTACTACGGAGGAAGAACCAGCACCTTCGGCTAAATCAACAGAAGAGGAAGATCCAGAGGAAATGGAGGAAGAACCAGTACCTCCGGTTGATTAAGCAGAAGATGAAGAGCCGGAGGAAATGGAGGAAGAACCAACACCTTTTTTCAATTCATAAGAAGAGGAAGAGCCGAAGGAAATGCAGGAAGAACCAGCACCTTTTTTCAATTTAGCAGAAGAGGAAGAGCCAGAGGAAATGGAGGAAGAAGAGGAAGAATGGGAAGAAATGTAAATGGAAGAAACAATTGGTGATAGATTTGAGGCTGCCACACAAGAACCAGCCTCTCCTGTGGAACCTATTGACGAAGGAATCATGGATATAGGGGATGAAGTTGACATTGTCCTGTAGACATCAAATTTCATTAATGAAGCACAGGGAGAAGGAACACCAGCCAGAGGGTTGACAGGTGATGTTGTTACGCAAGAAAAAACATCACCTGCCCAAATGAATTTGGATATTGAAATAGGTAAGGGTGTCACACAAAAACCATCCCTGACTCAGTCAGGACAGGAAAGTAGGGAAGGAACAACCCTCGAGGTTGACATTGCTCCATAAGAACCAGTTTCGACCACAGACGAAGAAGTAATGCACGAAGGAGGCTAGGCCCAATTAAGGAATGAAGGTGACGAAGAAAAGGAATCAGAGGTGGTAGACAAGACCAAAAAAAATCAAGTAAAATATATTCTCCATTCTCCTTTTCAGACTATGATGCCAAGAGGAGCAAGGGGGTTTCGTTCTCCCCAACGATTAATAAAAGAGATTGTTGTTCTTCCAGTACTAAAGTTTGTCAATTCAAGGAAAGATATGGCCGATGTCGGTCCATCGATTTTTGATTCTCGGCAAGGGCATCCTGAAGCTCAAAACAAAGAAGGGAATTTCATAGAAGCATTGGAGCAGAGAGTGCTGATGAAGGCATTGACTAGGTGACATAAATTCCCGAATTAATGAAAGAAGAAGATGGGAGTGCTCCTGAGGAAAGGGGACCAAGTAAAGAAGAGTTGGTAGAGAAGCCAGATGATGCCGTTAACAGTGGCCCACTGCCTTCTGAACCTGCTGCAGGGCCAAATGACGAATTCACTGTTAAACAGGAACAAAAATGATGTAGGAATTCTGCTTGAAAGAAGAATCCCGCATATAAGAACACAACTTCTTCAAGAACTCTGAAAATACTCAAATTTTCTACAATAAAATCATGGAAAACATCCAACTCAATTAAACATGAAGGTGAAAAAGAGCCATACAAATCAACTCCCTTAACTATATTAAAATTTTGTGGCCAGATATTACATTAGGCAGCCTCTTGGCTCTTGGCCCTTTAAACCACTCCTCACTCACTCCACTCTTAACTATCTCAGCTCTTCAACTCTTCAAGTGTATTTTCCTCACAAAAAGCACTCATATTTATACATAAATAATGAATTTAATTGACTCCAAAAATCTCTCCACCTAATCCTCAACTAAATCTAATTTAAATTCATTTTAGGTGTGGACTCAACAAAGTCCCGTACATAGAATTCCTACTCCCTAATTTTTCTACCTAATTATATTTTCTCTCATATCCTTTTAATTATTAAAAGAATATATACAAAATCCTCACTTTTATAATTTATCTCCTATTTTATTTAAAAATAACAAATTAATTAATAAAACAATTAAAATGTCACACCCCCCTTTATTACATAATTAAAAATGAAAATTGGCCTTGATGCTCCTGCATCAGACTCCCAAGGTTGAAATTAATCATGATCGCCTGATCATGTGTTCGGATCTGTGTATGCCTGGATCCCATATCTTGTGCTGCAACTTCCCACTTGTCACTGCTTCTATCTATTGTTCTTCTCCAATTCTCCACACTTTATGTTGCATTACCCCATTGGCTATGCTTTCACAATATTTTGTTGTCTTTCTCTTGCTGCTTCTTCTTTGTTTTACTACTGCTAGCCTCTTCTGGGATATCTTCATCATTATCCTCCTTATTAGTTCAATTTCTCAATCCAATATATTTCCTCTAGCATCAACAATAAAACCTGTACTCACAAAACAATTTTCAGAATTAAAAACATAAGGCTTCAGTGCCCCTTCTGCTGCTGGCAACATTTCAGTATGTTGCTCTGAAATTCCCTCATCCATCAGCACATCAGTATGCTGATTCAATTCCTTTGTGAGACTATCAATTAGTCCCTCCTTCACATCATCTGTTTGAAAAATGTTTCCCTGTTCTGTGTCTTTCAGTAACTTTCCCTGAAAATAGATCCTCTACTTTTCCAACTCTCTTCTCTGTAGATCTAACTTCCTATATAACTTAACAATCTCAACTGGAGTAGAACTCAAAAATTTTACACAACTTTCCATACCTTCCTTTGCTATTGACCAATCATCAGATGGTACTTCTTCCCCCACTTCAATATTCTGTTGAATATTTCCATAAGACCCCTCTGTCTTCATTTCTTCCTGAGATCTTTCTATCTCAGTATCATTCTGAACAAATTTCAGATTCAACTCTTCCTCTTTAACAAGCTTCAAAGTTTGTTCAACACTCTGTGATATACCTGTCATCACACACAAATCATTAGTCTTAAAAACATAAGACCTTGTGATCTCACTGAATGCTTCAGTCGACATCTCCCTTTGTTGTTCTGAATCCTTCATTTGATTCAGTTCTTCTGTAGATTTCCCTTCTGTCTCATCACTGCTTCTATTCTCCCTCTGGAAATCTTCCTGAATTTTCCTGGTTTCAACATCATTACATTGTAAAATTTTGTCAGCAATCCCATTAAACAAATACACTTGTTTACCTCCTTGGAATTTTCCTTCAGTATTTCCACTTTGTTCCTATTCCATAACAGTTCCGACTTGCTGTCTTACCCCAAACAAGAAGTCATTTGTAATTTATTCCTGTTGTAACCAATCAACACATTCCTCTTCTGAAAGGAATTCTCTACCAGACTTTAGCTCAAGAACTTCATTCTTCTTCGTGACAGTTCCATCAGACTTTTCACCGTCTTTCACATATCCTGCAAACATACATGAACTGTGAGAAAATATGTAAGGCTTCATGGCCTCATCTGTTTCTCTTGCCATTACCTCTTCAGATGCTTCTGAACTATCCCAATAGTTCATGAGATCCTCCTCACTGATCTCTTCACCCAGAATTTTACCATCTTCCGGGCCACAAATGGAAACATCCATTTTTAACTCAGCCTCTCTGATTTCTTCACAACTCAGCATCTTCTCGAGCTTCCTCAGCTCCTCCATCAACTGTATGTTTACCTACTTTTCCCTTCTTGCGTGTAGCTTCTGCCACTTCACCTTCTTTCTCATGGTCCAAACATGTGTCTAGTTCCTCACATTTTCCTGCAACAACTTCATTAAAAATTCAAGGTGAATTGCTATCTCGGCCTTCTCCCACTCATACTCTTCATCAGATCTCCGAAAAGGACTATCAACAGTCATCTTCCCCTCCTTTGTGAACTACATCTGTTCACGTGTGGACTTCATTTAAGCCACTTCCCCGCAATCCTTTGCACTTACCATTCATCAAAATGCAATTTCTCCTTCTACACTTGGCTTCTCTTTGTCCTGGAACCAATCCCTAGCAACCTCTTGCTACAATTTGCTGCAACAACACCTTAGCATGCATGTGTTACAACAACCAATTCTTTGGGTATCCCTATAGCGGACAAACCCTGCTAAACTCACAATCACACTCTTCTATGTGCATATAAAAATGCATCTCAATGAATTCCCAAATAATTTTAAATCTGCAACCTCAACAATCCCAACAATCTGGCAATCTACACGGAAGCAAAATTTAATCTTATGGTTATTACAAACCAAACCATCTCCTTGTGGAATCTCATTTCGTAAAAGTGATTATAAACCCATATAACTCAAACCCATCTCATGAATTTAAATCAATTATTTTAATTTTAAATAATTCAAATATAAGCTCCCTTTTCCCTTATAAGACTTCGATCCACACATATCATTTAAATTTCAATGGAATCCCAAACCCCTTATTAACATATGTTCCATTCATGTGAATTTTTAATCTTCGACTTTCCATTTGTAAACTTCATTCAAAGCCCAATAAAATAATGAATCATAGCTTTATCATCAAACATTTATGTCCACTTCTTGCCATCACATTCCACAAATCAAAGGTTACAAAACATTTAAGAAACCAGCAACCACATCATTCAAATGTTCAACACATTTTGAACACTGGCTCATACCTCATTCAACGTCCCAATTCAAAGGACTTCCGACCTCGATACAAATCTCACCGCTACGTTCCATTAGATGTTCTGCTTCCATTTTACTGTTGTTCAAATTCATTTCTTCCACCAGCCCTACACCATCGTTGGGTCATTATTTTTTTTTATTTCGATTCATGCTCTTCAACGCTAACATATCTGCATATTTCATAAAAAGATTAACGCATTCAAAGAACATCTGATGCACTCTCCATAAAAAGTTAAAACTTCATTGATTCTCCACTGAATTAATCATACAAAGGTTTAGGCCACTAAATATTCAAATTTTAACAAAATTTCTGTGTTGGAATTTGACTAAATCGACATCGATTTAGTGAATCGAACCCCACGATCTTTATATAAGATTTTATCAAGAAAAATTGACTTCTGAAAAGACCGGAATAACCATTCAGATCCCTCAATAGTATAATAATTCAGGAATTTGAAGAGAATCAAACTCACTTAAAACAAACTCATACCAATCACCAGATGTAGAAATCGCTCATCTGGTCCAGATAAAGACTGAAAACGCAATTGAATTATGAAAAATACGCAGAAATTTACACTGCTCCTTGAATCGATCAAAGCCACATACCTGTAGCTCCACAATCAGCGTTCAAGATTTGCATCCATTCATTAGTTATCCTCGATCCCTTTAACAACATTTCTGCTTTATATGACCATCACAGCAAACAACCCGAATGTTCATACAGCAACAAACCAAGCATTCATAGCGACCATCTCAGCAAGGAATCGATGGCTATAACATTCATATTGATTATCCCAGCAAAGAACCCAAACTTCAATTGATTATCACAGCAAAGATGCAAACTTCATATCGACCAATCCAGCAAACAATCGATGACTATACATATTCATTTATCACAGCAAAGAACCCAACTCAACAATAAACAAAATTGTATTGACTGATGGAAATCTCATTGATTACTTTGTTGAACGTGGATCAAACCTGCGCTATTCCTCTACCTCATGGCCATTTGTAATGCGTTGCAACTCAATCTTATCATAGGCTATCAATATGAACTCTATTACTACATCGACCATCACGCAACATAATTTATAATGAACACCCGAATTTCAATACTATTGAAATTCATATTGATTTTTGGCATCGACTACAACTTACGTCCAGACCATCAACAATTGATCACAGATTCTAAATATGCATTACCTTCAATCACAGCATCCTCAGGCTAATGGAGTTTTCCTTCCTTATGCGCACTGCCTTTGACAGATTGTGCCACTCTTTAACGCTAATCATTACCATTGCTTAACACTCTTAAATGCTCAAATCGAACTTCTGAATCAAGACTTACAACCCCATGCCTTCACACAACTGCAACTCTTATAATTCAGCTTTTCGTGTGAACCAAAACTCAATGCATATTTATTTCCCTGCGTGCGTTCTAGATCTATGCAACTCAGGAATTTAAGACTGCCACATACTCTTCAATTTGCAGGCAAATCGTTCCACTGCTCAACGCAGATCCTCCACAAAACGATGTCTCAGTTTGTCTCTGCACCTTCCAACATGCTGCCTCTGCGTCTTTGACCACACCAAATCATTTATATAATGACACAATTCGATATCAAGAAATGCATCCAGGTTATATTAACGCATAGCTTTATCCTGCTTGATCTCAAATTTTGTGTCCGGCTGTATTAAAATTCTGAAGATTGACTTGTTTGATACAAAAATGGGTATCGATGCATACAGGTTTGTATCAATACATACAAATCAAACTTTATCAAATGGAATCAGCGTCCCTTCAATTCAACACAGAATTTACCTTGATTACTTCTCCCCGTAGGTTTTAAACGCCTTCAAATTTAGTCTTTCAAACGATGTGACTTCTTCCATTCAACGTCCATGGTAATATATAAGTGTTTTTTGGTGACTCCAGATAGATTGACTGCGCATTCCTTCCATCATACAGCGACTAACGCATTCACGTTGGCCCATGGCTCCGCTACACCATAACCGCACTCTTTTTCCCAACTTACGGTCAATCCCATCAACTCAGAAAACATCAAAACATATTGATATGAAAATATGCTATAAAAGGAATAAGTACCTACGACATTCATCAAAATTCCAGCTTGCATAGATTTTCAACGCATTATTGTTGATCCAGACTTTATTTCGACCTTCACAATACATCATTGGATCAACCGACTTGCATTTGACATCGTGGTTGTCATGAATTTGAGCGCAGAATATCAACCCAAACCGTGGTCCCTTTGTGACTTAGCCATACTTGCCAAATCCGTCATTCAACCATCCATACATCGTAGCGTTTATGCGCTTTAAGGTGTTCTCTCCACTTCTGTCAACACCGTCCATACCTCATGGTATTCTTTCATATCAAAACTCTCTCTTGCAAGTGCCCCCTTCAATCCGGAAAACACCACACATCTGGTTATGCAACCAGCGTACAAGCTCGTTCCTGAAATCAAAACCCATATACAACATACATGATTGCAAATTCAAACAGGCAGCTCTCCTGCTCTGATACCAAAAATGATGCAGAAATTCTACTAGAAAGCAGAACCCGCATATAAGAACACAACTGCTTCAAGAACTCTGAAAATACTCAAATTTTCTACAATAAAATCATGGAAAACATCCAACTCAATTAAACATGAAGGCGAAAAAGAGCCATACAAATCAACTCCCTTAACTATATTAAAATTCAGTGGCCAGATATTACATTGGGCGGCCTCTTGGCTCTTTTCCATTTAAGCCACTCCTCACTCACTCCCCTCTTAACTATCTCATCTCTTCAACTATTCAAGTGTGTTCTCCTCACAAAAACCACTCATATTTATACATAAATAATGGATTTAATTCATTCCAAAAATCTCTCCACCTAATCCTCAACTAAATATAATTTAAATTCATTTTAGGTGTGGACTCAACTAAGTCCCGTACATAGCATTCCTACTCCCTATATTTGCTACTTAATTCTATTTTCTCTCATATCCTTTTAATTAATAAAAGAATATTTACAAAATCCTCACTTTTCTAATTTATCTCCTATTTTATTTAAAAATAACAAATTAATTAATAAAACAATTAAAATATCACACCCCCCTTTATTACATATTTAAAAATGAAAATTGGCCTTGATGCTCCTGCATCAGAAGGGGAAGTTAGTTATTTTAAAATCCATGATGAATGATATTTACAATGAGATTTTTCACCTTCTTCTACCTACCCATCTTACCATACTAACATTTTTTCTTCTTTTGTAACAAGTTGCATTTAAGCTAGCAACCTTCATAGCATTTATTCTTTCTAAAAGCAAGTAAACTATCTAATCTACGCTTATTTCATCCATGAATCCAGATTAAAATGTTGGATTCACTTTATTTCTCTACCTAACTACTGAATTTTCATGATTAAACTGTATGACAACTCATTATTCTCTATCTATAACAATGGAAATTGAAACAATGATAAGTTAAGATTGAAACGTTTAACTCATCATGGACTAATGGAATTTATTGACACTCTACCATAGAAAAAAAATAAAAAGTAGTGGCATTTATATTTGCTCACTTTCATGTTTTATTCATTTTTTCTTTTGGGGTATCTTATTTTTTCTAAGTCCTTTGATTATTCTTTTAGGACTTTTTACCCTCTTTTTGATTTTTTGATTTTTTTTTTTTTTTTTTACAAAATATGTGAATACAACTTGCAGAAGGAAAAGTATGTACAAATTTACAAAATTACCAATAGTCAAGTCAAAATTGTGACCCCTATATTATAGGTTGCTAACACCTCCAATTGTGTATGAGCTTCTTGATGAGATCTAACTGTCTCAAAACTCAAATTTTGTCTCTCTTCTTCATCTTCTTTGACATCACCTGAAAACATACACACATTATTATTTTCAAAAACATAAGGCTCAATTTCCTCAACTGATGATTCAAACATCATTGCTCCATCTTCAAGTTCAAAAGAGACTTTTTCTTCTCCAGCAACTTCATTTTTCTGTAGCTCCACTCCTTTGAGTTTCTCCATCCTCAATTGAACATCCATTATCTGCTCAAGATTTTGAAGCTCATCTATTAATTGAATATTGACCTAATTCTCTCTCTTCTCTTGTAGATTTTGCCATTTCACCTTATTTCTCATTATGTAACCATACCTCTAGTCTTCTTTACTTCTCTTGAACAACTTCATCAACAAATTAAGTTGCATTCTTATCTCAAAATTTTCTCTTTCATATTCTTCATCACTCATTTTCCATATGTCAACTGCTTTGACATCTTCTTTATTCACTTTTCTTCTGATGTGGTCTCTCTCTGAACCTCTGCTATGACTATCAATAGTCATCTTATTCTCCATATTTATGAGCTCCTCACTCACTATGAGTTGTACTAAGCCTCTTCAATAGCAAGTCCTCCCTGCTACATTTACCTCACCAAGCTCTCCTTTGCACTTGGTCCTTTGGTAGCACTAGTCCCCTCTATGGAACCTTCTTTTGAGCACTCCTCTGCTCCTTCTAGGCTTCAACTCATCTACACTTTTGAGAACACAACTGTCCTCTTGTATTTCAATCACAAATGAAATACTAGGTTCAGGCCACACTCTTCTTTCTTTCAGAAACTCTTACCGGCTTCCTTCATCACTGCTTCTTAAGGCTTGATCTTCTTTTTCTGAGATACTTAATTAGCGGAAACTATCAATCTTCAATATTTCTTTAACCTGCAAAACTCAAATTAGAGTTAATGTACTACCTGCATGATTTCACAAGCAGTCTTATTCCACTCTTCACATTCGAATCGATCTCCATTCGTCATAAGAAAACAACCATCAATGTGATTTCTTTGTGCTTCTACAACTTATCCTTAAGAGTATCACTTACTCCCATATTCTACCATACTTTACCTCTGTATGGTACTGCTTGTCAGATTTTAATAACCTGATCCTTTCTTCATGTGTAATATGCACACAAAGCACACTATCTTTGCTTTCCTGCTTTGTTCTATCAGTCTTTACTGATATCCTCTATGATAATACTATCATCTCATGTGGTAGGTCAATTCTCCATGTAAAAACCAAAAATTGGAACGAAGGATCTGGAAAGATATTAATGTGAATGTTGTCGCACCTTTGGCTGTAATTCTCGACTATTCATGAGCTTGTTGTGACTTTCAACACAAACACAGCTCCATCTATCACACAGTCACTCTTGCAACGTGGCTTATTTCTTCATTAATATAGATACACAGGTCTTAAATTCTTGTTGAACCATTACTCACGCAGAACTACGTAGAACAATCTCTTCCCGCAAAAAAAAAATTGGCCACACGCAAAACAATTTCATAGTCGCCTTCTCTCTCTACCTTGTATGTTGCTCCACACTCGTCCAGATCCTTCTTTTCCATGACTGCATGAATTATATCTGAGGCAAGATCTAACGCACATTCCTCCATTGAATTTTTGGTGCGTTGAAGTGATATGTAAGAAAAAAAAATCACAATAGAAATAAATTTACTTTCTCGACCCTCTTGAGAGATTCAAGCCCCACCTTGGGCTCTAATACCAAATGATGTATAAAAAATCATTCTAATCTCAGTAACCTGAAAAATATTTGAATATTTATATCAATACTGTTGTCTGCAAACTTTTCCTATATATGCTAAGCCTTGGTTGGCTTGTCTTCTGCAAACTTCTCTCATTGCTTACAAGCCATGATCCACTGTCACATCAACAAATATCTCAGTTCTGAACTACCATGCTTCCACTACGTACTCTTTCAATATACAATTTCTCCTTCATGTAATAAAAATAAAATCATTAGACATACTACCAGAATTATTCATTATATGTCTTCTCTTCAATCACAGGATCCATGTTCTGTTGTCTAGTTATGCTCCCCCTCACTAAAGCCACAAAACTACAAATTACAAATTTATTAACAATTCTTTGGCAACAGTGGCTATTTAGTTAATTGTGGGCTCAATTTTCCTTACCCTTGACTTCAAAAAACAATCCCATTTTTCTTTGGTTATGATCTATGTCAATTCCTCTTAACAACATACTCAACAACGTAGCCACAACATAGATACATGCCACCTTCTAATCGATGTTGAATTTTTTTTTAACTGAAACAAAATAAGCATCCTAAGATCCTTGCAGTCGACTCCACACATCGACACCCCACTCAGCTCTTCTCCAATACACCAAAATTCATAGTGATCTCTGAACTATATAATCAACAGATAAAGATTGTACATTCAAATCGGCTTTCGATTTCTTGGAGGAGAGAATAAGGCTTCAAGAATTTAAACCACAAATTTTTATCTGCACTTATTTGTTCCCATTAGTGTCATTCACAACTATTTTAACAGAACTGGAATCACATGGTGATTCTACCCAGTTTCTTCACAGTAAGTCCTTTATCACTGAGAAAGGCTTATACACCTGTCAACATTCATTCGACAATTAATTATTTCACATATATCATATTTTCCATTTACGGATTACTCATCACATAACAGAAATAGCACATAGTCACAATGAAATTTGATTTTCTCCTTGATATATAAATTGTACAGATATAGAAAAAAACATGCTTACAGTTTGGCTTTGGCCTGATACGCCTTCACATGGCCCTTTCCTCTACAAAACCCTCACTCTCTTGAAGTTCTTCTCCTCTCCCCTTTATCTTCTGGCCTAGTCTTCTTCATTTTGATTGGCCTCTCCTTTCTACTTCCTACTCTATATTTCTCTCGAAACTTACAATGAATATATATTACAATCCAGAGCTTATCCACTCTCACAATCGACTCCTATAGACTTGCAACAACCCTTATTAAAAGAAAATCCTTCCTATCTCTAATTTATGACTCATCTAATATTTGAGCATAAATAGAAAATATCTTCTCTAAATATCCCATTTTCTATGGATATGTTTACAAAATTCAACTAGAATATTCCCTACCTATGCTTTGCTAAGAATTAAACAGTTTTGAAGAGAACTTTACAATATTTACAACTTGAACCCTCTTTGGGAAAATTTCAAAACCTTAGGTCTGATCAAACAAATTAAAATTTAACTCGAGAGCTAATGCTCCTGCATCAATACACCACATGAATCCTGAAAGAAGTCATTGTATTATTTATGCTCCAACAGAACTTGGAAATTACAGTTCCGCAATAGGAAAAATATATTCGGAAATAAACCAAGAATACTTCGAACAATGAGGTATTTATACTAAAATATTACAAAACTAATTACAATTAATGTTGTCTCATCAGGCAGTGTATTATTAACCTAAATTGAACAATAAACTCTAACAGTGACAAAAAATAGGCTTGGTGGAGGTGATCTGGAATGCTGGCACTGTTTTTAAGGAAACAATTGCTGAGTAGACCTATTTGTGGGTTGCGTTGGTTGTAGTGTTGGCTGATTTGTTGGCCATTTTGCTGGTTGTAGTTGACCTTTCTCATTTACTCTTTACTACTGAATTTCACTTAACTTATCCCATAGTTCTTCATCTGGGATAGTTAACTTAATGACCTTTCGGTAAATTTCATCCACTTCAGTATATCTGGAAAAAGTAGGTTTTACCACAAAGACGTGGTTTACCTCATGCTAGATGAAAATATCATGACCCAATGCTTCCAAGAATGCTTTCCCTATCATGGTTTTTTTGATATTGGAAAATTTGGCAGTGTCTCTAGAAATCTCACTTAGTTTCTTAACATAGTCTTGTCGGTTCATTAGCTTGTCATTAATTAAAAACAGAGAAGGCAGACCTTTCTATGTTAAAGGTTCAATCCTACTGAAGAATATATTCAAAACTATCTCTAAGTTATGGCATTTCTCCTCCAGTTGAACAATCAGATTCTTCTTAGTAAGAACCTTCTTCACTTCTAAAATTGTCTCTGTCCTATCATCCACTCCCAAGTCATCTAGCTCATATATGTTCTTAGAGTTTAAGAACTTGATGATGTTTTTGGCTATAGTAGGCATATCTCTAAGGTATTCCTTGATGTTTGTAATGGCATCATTAGCTTTCTCTATAAATTCCTTATGTTCAAATATAATCTAGATGCAGGGCCAAATTTCATTTATGGATTCAATGATATTTGTCCAGAATATTTCTTTGACTTGGCCCAATGTTTGTCTAATGGATTACTCTCTCTCTAACTTCTGCAACCTTTCTATTAGTTTTCGTGCTCTCTATGCTTCAGCTGCATGGAAAATTTCACTTCTGGATTTCTAGTCTTGCAATAGTTTAACTTGATCTTGAAGTTTTTTAATTTCCTCTGTCTGGATGGGCAATTTTTGCACTGCCTTTTTTAATTGTTCTGCACCATCTGTTGTACTTGTTGTAGAAGTTGTAGCTGTGGGGATGGTTGTAAGAGGTATAGCCTCCAAAGGAACCATATAAAGCTTAGAAGTCTGCTCCTTCTCCTTGATCATTTTCTCCATTTCTGATTCCATTTGTCTCAATTGGGAATTTTTCTCCATGATGAGCTTCATCATGTCCAACTTCTGAAACTCTGTTTCTTCAATATCCTTGGTTTAAGGGTCTTTTGTGGCTGACAGTTTCTATTGCTTCCTTAAGGTTTTTATATCAGTATTTTTCTTCTTTATTATCTATTCTGCAACTTTAATGTTGGAAGGATCATATCCAACTCTAACCACTAAGTCTTCCAAAGACTTAACTCTTGTATCCTTTGGCAGAGAGGAGATTTTCTCCGTCTTTAGTTGTGACTAAATGTTTGCTAAGGAAACCTGCAATTTGGACAAACACATAGTTGTATTAGTTAATGTAGATGAAATCATTTCACCTGTTTTCTTGTGCATATCCATTTGATCAATGGGATGGATTTCTTTGATGTAAAACTCAAATGAAGTATTTTTGTAATCTGGTGTTGTCTTGGGCTGTGAAATATGTGTCTCTATAAAGGTAATTTGCATTTTTTCTTTCTCATAGTCAAATGCTGACAGTAGTCTACTCTGAGAACTGGAAGTCTTCTTGCAGATTTGATTGTAGGTGTTATTCTTCAATATTTCATTCTTCAACTTGATTTCCCTGAATGTATCAAATAATTTTTTCTCTTTCTCTCTTGTGACAGGTTTACTTGTCTCAATGGCCTATTGTTGATCCTGTAAAGCTATTGAAGTAGTAGGAGAGAGAGTATTTTGGCCACCAACTTGTGAAGAGGTAGGTGTTTCCTTGGTGATTATGATGACCTCATTTTCTGAAGATTTACTTGGGTTAACTTTAGGATTGAGTTTGGTTCTCTTCTTGTACATAATCTTGAATTCCTTATTGGAAGTTTCAGTCGCTGAAGGCGATTATTATTCCCTCAGTCTTTTTCCTGCTGTCTCCTGTGGGATAGGAGTCTATGATTTAGAAGTGGAGACTAACTACTCCTCTGCCTTTTGCAGAGTGTTTTCAATCCACTCCATTCGGTTAATATACTTCTGTATTTCTGTCCTGTGTGTATGAATGTAAGGGGTAGACTTGTTTTCTACCCTTAGTTTTGAGATGGTTCCCAATGGACCATAGGACCAGGTGAAACTAAGGCTGAACTTCATTTTCTTTAACAATATGCCTGCTTATTCCCCTGATGTCCTGCTGTTGCAAATAAATGGTCCTATTTGTGTTTTAATTCTGAATTGTGACTTCTTCTTTGCTGACAATAAGTGGACTTCATCATCATTCAACATTTTCCTGGTGTATTCTAAAGAAAAAATCCTCATTGAGAGGAATTTTGGGATCTTGTAGGGAGCAAGCTCACAGCCATAAATCCTCAACTCTGTATAGTTTTGGTATAAATACCAGTCACCTATCTTTGTTTGATCTGAGAGCTGTAAAATATTTTTGATATCCTCACTGACTCTTGGCTCAGGTTTAATGCTAAGAAGACTCATTGCTAGATGTACAACTAGTTCAATGAACTATTTGTACAAATACTCCTTATGCTCTTTCATCACCATGGTAGTCCATAAGATGATTGATTGTTGATTTCCATCATCATCAAATTTCTGCATTGCAACCTTAAATATGTCTCCTTGAAAATATAAAAACATAGAAACGAGGACAGAGGCGTATTTAAGCACCTCTTTTGTTTGGAATCTCACAAATTGGTCATGGATGGTGTTATCACAAAATTTTACTTGACTGGCTTCTTATCAAACAACTCTATGTAACTATTTCAAACTAGCTTTTGACTGAAGCATAGCCTCTTCAGTCTAAGAGAGCTCTCTCAAAAGGGGTTTTATGATATTGAGTAATGATGGTACTAGATGGCTAACTCTATTGGAAATGTAACTTGCTTTTTATGTTTTTAGGTTGAAAAGAATGCATGCTTAGTACCATTAGGCTTATGGATTCAACAATCAGTATCTTCAGTGGCAAGGTTTCTTGACATGGAAGCTGAGGCAGATAGGGATTTTTAACAAAGGAAATTCACACATAAAACATAGGAAAACACAATCATTTCATCACTAAAGGAAGTCAGAGCATAAACTTATGAATTATGAGTAATAGAGATGAAATCTACTGCAAGTGGTAAACATAAAGACATAAATCAATGAAACATTAAAAACCTCATGATAATCTCAGGTCTTTCAAGAAGAAAGTCACTGTATTACTGATATATGTCAAATACATAAAAGCAATAGTTTAGTGAAAAAAATCTCCAACCCTTCACTACTTCGATGCTTTGTCTTTAAATAGACATTCTTACAACAAGGATGATCTGCCTAGTGGATAGATTCATTGAATTATCCTATGACACATCACATAACTGGAAAACATGACTTCTAACAAGAAACTAATAGCTACACCTTAAAGAAGCCATCTCCTAATAGGACTCTAACTCCTATTTATTACATAGTCTACCTTATCTTGTGAAACAGTTACATGACAATTCCAAAATACACATCACATGCTCGAAAGACACATTACAGTTCATCACCACTATACAAATTAAAAACTAACCTAAACTTATGGAACATAGCCCTATTTTTCAGGAATGCATAACCCTTATCTTCAAATTTTCTTTAGTTGATGTCCTATCTCCACAACACTTCCTTCGAGTCATAATTATTTTATGATAAGCTCCCTTGACATGTTGGAGGAGTCCAGTTGTCCAAAAATGTCATTAAGATGCTTCAAAACATTCAAAAATAGTTCACTACGAAAACAGGATAGTTTCGTAGCAAGCTTTGGTAGCATTGAAAAAGTAGCTTCTCCATCCAATAACTTCGCTCCTTTGTTGTTCCATTGTGTCAATCAAGTCATGACACATCACCCCTATCAATCTCCCTCCTTGAGAACTGCAAAAAATGACCTTAGAGGCAAAAAGGATACTACATGTTTTTTCGTAGTGTTTTCCTGTCTTTAAGCCTAGGAAACGCTACAAAAGAGGAAAAACTATGTAAAAACACATAATTCGCCTATTTCAAAACTGTCTGCAAAAATTGACCTCCAGCTACAAAAAATTGATTTTCAGCATGCAATGGACCCTCTAAATCATATTAAATCTCAATTTATGGCTCCTGTGGTGTTTCTTCTTCATTTATGATCAGTTGAGCAATGGGCTCCTCAACCACAATCATCTTTAAACCTTTCTTTTCCAGCTCTTCATGAATCAGGTCTAGTTGTTCTTGAAGGTCTTTGAATTGGTCTTTCAATGTCATGTTCTTAGATTGTAAGTGAAGGTTTACCTTTTTTATGTGATTTACCTATTTTATTAGTGCTTGAGTCCACTTTATCAGTTTTTCTGTGTTGTCCAAGGTCTTTGAGACACTTGTGACTTGATCCTCCCAAATCTTCCTCATCTGTTCAAACTGCACTCTTTCAACTCTATGTTTCATTGCCTCTTTCCTCAAGACTGATATCTCTTCACTTGCATCTTCCAACTGTTCCTTAAGGGCTTCAACTTCTATCTTTTTAATGATTTTCTCTTTTCCCTTCTTTTGTTTCATGATTAATTCTTCTTTTGTAGGTAAGCAGAGGTCTACGATGCTTGGTGGTGGCTGACCAGTTTCACTGACCTTCTGAGTTTCTTTGTTGCTTTCCAAGACTTTTCAGGCATGTCTTGTCATTGGTTTTCTAGCTTGAAACATGAATCCTGCATCATCACCTGCAAATTCTAACTTCTTAGCTATTTTTCCTTTCTTAAGCTTCCTTCCTCCCTCATCTATATCTTCATCTTAGACTATGGTAGTTTCTTCAATATCAATGGCATGCAAGATGTCCTCTAAGTTACCCTTAGCTACTATTTGGCTCCTTGTAACCCTCTTGCTGCCATGTTTTCTCATTATTGACTTTTGTTTTGCAGGTGTAGCTTTTGGTGTATCAACCATCAGCAAAGGCTCTATTTCCTTGCTCACTGGTTGTATCTACTCTCCCACTGATGGTGATGGAATATCTCTAGGCTTGGGTACTCTTTTAGGAGTGACAACATCTACTTCAAAACCACTAATGAACAAAAAAGATGACCAGTCTCTACCTAATCTCTTTAACTCCTCTAACACCAACAACTTGATCAAAACATGATGAAAGAGAGAGGTTTCATTTCCTTCTATTTTAACCTGAACCTTATCTGACATTTTAGCTAAGCTTTTGTATAAGTAAAAAGGCAAATCAAGAGACCTCTTACCCACAAAAAGCAGCAGAAGCCTAAGGTGATAGGAATAGACCATATGAAACCTCCTTCACATGCGAAGTACTTATGAATGATCAACAAAAAATTTGAGTAGTTTTCCTTCATGTAGCTCCTTGGAATAGCATTTGTGAGATCAATTTCCCTATGCTCTGTCTTGATAATTTCTTTACAGTCCTGCATGGTGAATTGATGCCTTTAAACCATTTCTCTCCTCCCCTAAGGATTCCTATTGATGTTGCAATGGTATCTGGTGTTACTATGAGGTTTAAAATTCCCACCTTCAAAGATGATCCAGTAAAACTCTTGGAAAATTCCTTTGAAACCTGTAAATGACACCCTTGCAACTTTTGGGAGAATTGCAAACACCCTGTTCTTCTAAACACTTCCAATGCAGTTGGGTCTTCATAAAAAAAATTGTTGTATGTTGGGGTCCTAGGATTTGGAAGATTGGCATACCAAATGACAAGGCAACATTGAACCAGTCTTTAGAGTTCTAGGACCTAGCCTTCCTAGACTCATAGAGGGATCTCTCAGGTTTTTTGCAAAGGATGTGTGTTTTTTTGCTTTTAAGGGTTCATTTTAGGCTAGTTATTAAGTACAAGGTTTGTTTGATTGTTTTGGTTGGGCATAATGATCAAAGAGCATAGATAGAATGAGTAAATCTCTAAGTCATTGGGCAATGGAGTCAAGTGGAAGTCATGTCAAGTTTATTAAAGGATCGGGGAGTATCATAGGGAAAATCTAACTTGGCCACTGGATCTTCAAAGTTTTTAGGATAATGAGATGAACATTAAGGATAAGAATGAAAAGTAGGATAAAGGGCAATCAAGAATCCTTTATCATGTAATTTAAACAAGAGAAATCTTTCAAGGTAACTGTTTTGAAGCAAGCCAAAGGATAGGGAAAACCATAGACTTCTTTGGACAAACTTTTAATAAGAAAACCTTTCAGACAAAAATCCATCAATCAAAAATACTACTTTAAGATAAAGAAAACATGTAAGATAACAATAAGGGTAGCCAAATATCAAACAGAAATAATCTAATCTTCTTTTGACTAACTCTCTAGGGATCTTTAAAGAAACCTTTTGAGGCAGTCTAGAGGATAGGGCTCACCATAGACTTCCCTGGTTTAGACTCTACTAAGCATACTTTAAAAATATCTTAAAAAATAATATCTCAAGTTGTACTCAAAGGAGCATGGACTCACCACTTATTTTCCAGGTTTCACTCTATTTAAATCATTCCTTAGAAATAACCTCTCAAGCTGTACTCAAAGGAACATGGACTTACCAAAAGAGAAACTTCTTGGTTATACTCTATTGAATTATTTCTAAAATAACAAGCTAGATGGAACTGGAGGGAAATTAAGAATTCTCCAATCAGACCTTGCAGAAGAAAACATTAAGACAATGAAGAGTAAATAGAACTAAGGTGGTTTCAAAAGACATTTCTTAGCCTAAAAATTTTACTCTATTGTAACAGAGAAAGATGAAAACATAATGAAAAAAGGAAATAACAATAATAGATAGAAGCACTTCACCAACAGCCGAGCTCAGGGATCCAGTAATCTAGCCTCCTCCATCAACAGACAAATTAGGGCATCCACAAGATCCAAGACATCAATTTTCTTTCAACTTCCAAGAGACTATGTATTACTTCAAATATTCATCAAATGCCAACAATACAATGAGTTTAGATGCAGTATTTATGCTGCAAATGAGGAGGTGGAGCTCAAGATAGGGTTTGAGTGTCATTAATTACAGGGTAAATGCATTCCTAACCTTGAAAACCATGCAAGGATTAAGGTAGAAATATCTGCAGCTACTTCTTTGTTTCAATAACTCCTATCTTAACTTCTAAAGAAGAAGAGGCAAAAAGTTTGAATTTTAAGGCCTATAGTAACTTTACAATAACTGCCTTGACAGATATAAAATATCTCTGACTCTGGAGTAACTGCCCACTACCTTTATGGAAAGAATTTATATTGTAGGTGGCAGTTTAGTCTTTGGAGGAGTAATTGCTTCCTTGTTGAGATTTTTGAAGCTGTATTTGGGTTATTTGTCTTTTTTTTAATCATAAAACTCAGTAATTAGGCCTTTGAACCTCGATTTAGTCTTCATATTCTTTCTCACTTTCTTTATTCTCTGTTTCTGCTTTATGAATGTTTTGTTCACTTATCCTTTGTCTTTAAACTTTGGCCTTTATCCTTTAATCACTGTCTTAAGGGCTAATCCTATTTTTTATCCTTTGATCTCGATTTAGCCCTTTAATTCTTTTGTTCTTCATTGTTTGTTGTTTCTCTGATCTGTTTGTGTTTTTTGGGTGTAGGGATGTGGTCTTCATGTGCTAGAGGGTTTTATAACCCATCGATGATCATGATTCATCTAGGGTTAAGCCTTTATGTAAACCCCTGGTTTTGTCATATGAATTTTACCTCTCGGATCATCATCCAGAGGTTTTTTCATCATTTCTTGATTACTGGAACACTGTCTAGGCATCCTACCTCCATTAAAAACCTGCACAAAGACATAAAACAATGTTAATGTAAAACCTGCGGGAGTGGAGAATTTGCATTTTTTGGGCTTTTGAAACGTCAGGGCTTGCTTTCAGAGGAGGAGAAGGTGAAGAGGGAAAGGTTCTAATGGTGGAGCATGGCGAATTTTGAATAGAGGTGAAACAATTTAAATTGTGGCGCGAGGGGGAAGAAAACGATTTCGGAAAACCAGGGTGGTTTATCGCGTGGGCGATGAGCGGTAAGCGGTTTTGAGCTTATCGGACGCGATTCCACTAGGCGATCACTGCGTGTCCGGGGGAAACCACCCATTTCGCGCAGGTTGGGGCCATTAAACCCTATCGTGAAAACCTGCACGATATTTGATCTGGGCCGTCAGATCTCAAGAAGCGAGATCAACGGTGTGGGAGGTTTTGGGGACCGAGGCGCAAGTTTTGGAGGTGGAGCCCAGGCGTGATGAGATGGAAGGATTTTTCGGGTAGTGAGGGGTTACATAATGAAAGGGTGGAGTGGTGGGCAGTGACGTAATGACCGTTGGATCAGGGCCCAGAGCCTTTGATCAACGGTCAAGGTGTTTCGGAAGAAAACAAGAAGGCGGGATGAAGTAAAAAGGGGGCCCCCCTTAATATTTTTTGAAGGTTAGGGGGTTTAATAAGGTTTGTGGGGGTTAACGAAAATAAAAGGGATGGAGCTTATTTCCAATGGGGAAGGGGATGGGAAAGCGGGCGTAGGCCTTGGTCTTATGGGAGTAGAGGGGACCGGGGCTAAGACGAGAAGGGGCTAAAGGCCCAATTTATGCAAAAAAGGCTATTTTTTGCATAAAAAACAGAGTCTTTATAAGGTTTTGAGGGGTTTGATAGGTTTAAGAAGTTATATTTAAATAATGTAAAAAGGGTTTTTACATTGTTTAATGCTTTTTTAGAAGAAAAATGATGAATGAAGGGGGCTTATGAGGATTTTTTAGGGAAAAAATAAATGGGTTTTTATAGGAGAAAGGGGATGAATAAGGGTGTGGGTGTGATGACAAAATGAGGCAAATAGGCCCATAAAATGGAGTTTTTATTTGCAACAGGGTAAACTTGGAGAAGGAAAAGGATAAATTTTATAGTGAAAGAGTTAAATTTAGGATGATGAAGGCAGTGACATTTCTAGAACTCACAATGTTTCCCAATTATTGTTTCTAGAAATCTAGGATTATAACTTAGTCATTTTTTGATATCAGAAAAAATTACTGATGACTAACAGTGGCTCCACTTGGGGAGGGAAGCTTTCTTTTCAAGGTGTCCAGAACCTCAGTTCATGAAATCTCTGAGTTTCAGCAAATCAATGCCTTATCCATTGGGCAGATTTCCATTAGTTTTATTTTGCTGATATTTCTTTGAAGTGACCATCTGATAAATCTGCAACATATGATTTCTTTCAAACAACATTTCTACCTACCCAATCCTACTTTTCCTAACATTTTTCTTCTTTGAGTGCATTTTTATTGGAAAACTCTTGACATTTATTTTTTTTTAAAACAAAAAATAAACTATATACTCCTATCCTTATTTCTTCCAAGAGCTCAGATTAAACTGTTGAACTCTTTTCATTTTCTATCTAAACTTATGTGACTACCAAGATTAAGTTGTTTGGCATTCGTGATTCTCTAGCTAATAACATGAAATTTAAGGCATGTTTTTAAATCAGGTTTAGACAGTTTGATTCACCATGGTTGTGGCATTTGAAACAAGCTGCACACAAACATTATTTGCATAAAAGTAAATTTAGAAAGATAAGGGTATGATTTGTCATTTGGAATATATCCTCATCTATCTCTTTGGTTCTGTTTTGATCATGTGGAACCAGGATCTTTATATTTCCCTAATCTATCATTCCTGATAAGTCAAATCTGAAATAATCTTAACAATATTTGTTTCTACTAACTTATCAACATAAATTTAAAGCATGTTCAACCATGATTAGGCTAGATGACTGAACAAGATATCATTTTGAATCAGCAGTGGCATTTAGACTTGCACACTTTCAGCAGTATTATTTTTTGGGTATGGGGTTGTACCTCTTTTGATTTGCCCTCTTTTAGTTTCTTTTCTTTCCTTGTTTTTTGTATTTTCTTTGATTTTTCTCATGCTATTTTATGTATAATGAGTGAAAATTTTGAATCTAGGACTCTTGAAAAAAATAATATTTAAGCATCCTGCCATTGACAGGACCTCCAAATAGGTCTTCTCTATTTAGCCCTTGTAAAAAGAAAGCATTATGACCCCTAATTGAGTGAATGATATAAGGCCCTTTCCATAAATTCTCAAACTTGCCATGTTTACATTTATCTTCTCTCCTTGAATCCCATTTCAAAATTGTGTCTCCAACTTGGAAGTTATTTGATTTGGTCCTTCTATCAAAGATCTTCTTGATGTTTTCTTAAACTACCTATGTCCTTTTGCATACTTCTTCTCTTTTCTGTTACAAATGAATAGTTTGATTTAGTCTTCTCTACACGTCATTTTCTTTTATTTGTACTTCTTGGAGAAGTTTCATGACTGGAACTCCTAAAGATGTAGGGAAAACTGCATCTAGGCCATATACTAGCTAATAGGGGGACATATTTATTGATTTCTTAGTGGTTAGCCTATCAGCCCATAATGCATGAACCAACTTACTATGCCATGATTTCTTATTTTGATCCAACAGTTTTTTGATAATGTTGACCAGACTTTTGTTGGAGGATTCAGCTAACCCATTACCTTGGGGGTAGTAAGTTGTGGAATGACCCAATGTGATATGATATTTGTAGAAAAAATCAACCATTCTTTTGGATTTGAAAGCAGCAGCATTGTCTGTGATAATTTTCCTAGGACAACCAAATTTGGATAGTATATTGGTTTCAAGGAACTTGATAATGACAGAGTCAGTAGCATTCCTAGAAGGGATGGCTTCTATCCACTTGGTAAAGTAATATGTGGCAGTAAGGATCCAATTATGTTGGGCAGATGAGGTTGGGTGAATTTCTCCAATAAATTATAAACCCCATTGCTGAAAGGGAGCCTCAACACTAATGGGATGTAAAGGTAAAGGTAGGATCTTTCTCTTGCCATAAAAAAATTGACACTTATGGAAAGTCATGACTAGTTTTTGAGTATCTAGGAAAAGGGTGGGCCAATAATAGCCAGCTCTAAGAATCTTGTTGGCCATTGTCTTCCAGTAAATATGGCCTCCTCATTCTCCCTTATGCAGGTCATGCATGAATTTTCTTGCATCATCCTTAAGAAAACATTTAAGCACTATGCCAACAACATTTTTCCAATATAACACTCCATCTAAAATGTAGTAATTTAAATATTTTTGTTTCAATAATCTAGCTTTAGTATTTGCTAGAGAAGGAGGAGTATTAAGATAGAGAAGCACATAAATGATATCAGCATACCAAGGTGAATTCAAAAATATGTCTTCAATGTATGGAGCTGTGAATTTTTCTTGTTCTTCCAAAACATCAACCATATTCATATCTAATGCTTGGAAATTTGATTCTGCCATGATTTTTTCTAATCCCTGTCCTTTAATCAGCTCGCTTTCCAAATGCGTCGCAATACCGACTCCAAGAAGAGCTGTCGCAATATCGATGGACGTCGCAAGACCAATGAAAATGGAAATCGTTCAAAACGTTGGAAGACCGACACTTACGAAGTGTCGGTATACCGACGGCGGGTTCAATTTAAAAAAAAAAAAATGAAACTTTAAAACATGATAGTAAATCTCCAATATTTGTTATGAATTGTGGGCGTTCCAATTGTTATGAACATAATTCGACCGTGAAATATTAATACCTCCATTGAACCTTAGTTAGGACAACAATAGTCGACGTATATACGCGTGGGGCCTAGCGCTAGTATGTGTGCTTTTCCACATGTCGATGGATAATACGTACGCTTTAGCCTTAGATCTATGATCCAACTAGATATCACGCGAGAGTTGGTTGTACGATCGTTAACCCATGATGAGAGTGGGTTTTCAAAACCGCTCAAGGCCACGTGTTGGCTATGACAGTGATACATCCAAATGGGGAATACCGCTACCATACAAAGGCGGTGTGATATGTGGAAGCAGGTCTTTATTGTGCGGTCCTCAAGGTTCCGACTACTCTTACTCTAGGTTCTATCCGCTTACCAACGCCTTACTGCCATTGAAATCTACCTCGTTGTTCATCCTTCGTGCGGCCATACCAAACGAACTCGGGCATGACCATTTCGAGGAGACACGATGCATTACATATGCCATGGTTTATGTCTTATGGTTCCGACAAGGTTAGTATCGACTCTGCAAATCGATACACCACTCCTTGGTTCATTCAATCACCTACACATTCACAACACTCATTACGAGGTTTACCTAGCTCACGGAGGTTCGAGCACAACATCTCCTTGCTCTACCACAGGCACATGGGAATATCATTAACCTAATTCACCCTCTATTCACACAACTGATTATAGAGAAATTCCCCAACTATTTGACACAGTTATCTGTGGTATTCACCAATGATCATAAGTCCTGAGTTATTAGCTCGTGTTCCACCAAGAACTCAACCAGTCTATATGCACATAACCTCATCAAAGGGTTTCTTAATTACCACGGGATTTCAATTATCTTTCACCAAGATGCATACATATATTCACACACAGAAAACTTACTCAATAAACGCACATATAATACTAACATATTCCTTATATAAATGAAATTTCTTACAATCTCTTGGTCCTCGGCCAGATCTTCGATACAATGGCCTCCTCTTCCCTATGCAGCTCTATGCAGTTCTCTTTGCAGGTCTTCTGTGCAGGTCTATCGACTCTGTCACGGAGGTTTATTTTTATATCAATTACAATAGATAATTAATTCTCAATGACTCCCTAGCTCTTTAGAATTTACATGCTAAAGTTTATACTCCTATGGACATAAAGCCCAGAGCTAGAGTCAGCCACTTACAGTAGTGACTATCTCTTCAGGTGCCCATTAATCATTTGGGCAATTACATTTTATCTACAAATTAACTAAATTAGCTCAACCATGGATAATTTCATAGGGAAATAAAACATGAGACCCCCCTTTACATTTATTTATGTACAAAACTTTTCTTGGGCCTAATGCCCCTGCATCTGATAACATAGTGAGGGGCTAAATTTCAAGAGCTTCCATGCATTTGTAACATCTTTGAAGCATTTTCATGTGGTTTAGCTACCCTTGTCACTCAAATTGATAGTAGATTAAAGAGGACAGATGTTTTCAGCGTAACAAGAGCCATTTCAGTTTTCATTGGAAACATTATTTAGAAAACATAGTTTATGCAATCAATCTTCATACCGATGTAGCATATATTCATTTTCACAATGACCTAATGTCATCATGTACTCAACGAGTCAATTTTTTCAGTGTCATACAACCTCAAGCCTCAAACATCTTTACAAGTGAGCATTTCAGGTCCGATTTAGAACAAACGTGTTAGAGATTTCACTGAAATCAAGTTACATTCTAATGCTCATTTAATATAGAGATTAAGATTCTGAATCTATAATGTTACTATTGTTTCCAGTATTTTTATTTTACTTGTGCCATACCCAACACCACTATTATTAACAACAATTTTGAATCATGATCAGTCTCCATCCATGGGATTTTAGTGGCCCTTAAATGTGAGATTCACATGCCAAATTGAATCATTTCATCGAATGAATCCACTGCATATTACTGCCTTTAAACTATGGTTGAGTATCAATTTTACCAATTTGGCTAGCACTTGAATATAATCATAATTACATCAAATTTGAGTCTAACCCTAAGTGAAAAAAATTCTACAAAACCCACTTATGCAGCATAGTCTAGGAGGGGTAAACATGCCTATGAAATATTTAAACATTGTTGAGGGCTAAGAATAGTTGGAATTTTCCAACTATCCAAACTCACTTTTGACCACTTCTAGTAACTTTAGCCTATAGATGCTCTCATAAAAAGAAAGAAGGTGGTCCAATAAAAGGAAGGGGACTAGTTGCGTGTTTCATTCCCTTTTTTTGTCAGCTGAAAGATTTCCAAGAAGAATAAATCTACTGAAGCATGAAACGGATTTTGTTGCTACCCCAACTACCACTGATATACATCACAATGTGTCATAGTTTATTGTAAGCCTCTATTGAGAGTGGGCAACACTAAATCCAATTAATTCCCCTCATCCCTTAAAAGACACCTCTAAATATAACTAGAAATTTCAAATAGTTAGTAAGGGAAAAGTACAAACATATAACAGATCTATATTGAGCCAAAAACCTGTGCATTCACAACAAAACTGGGATGGATAAAACTTAAAAACAATTATGGACTTTGACCAAAAATTGTCTTATACATACAAAATAAAAGAAGCATTGGCATACTACTATGTTTACAAATTTAAGGACAGTCAGAGTGAGTCTCCAGAACCCTTTGAGTTTCATGTGGAGACCTACAAATCCTTGTACCCACAATATCTAGTGACTTATAAAATGATTGCCAAAACAATGCTTTCTGTGCGTGTAAGGAGCACCACATGTATAATGAGGGAGATGTAATATTGTGAGAAGATTTATCTGAGTGAATTCAAGATTGTGTATTTATGGAAGATACAATCGATTTTGGCATGAAACATGTATCAAGATTTCAATGTGCCTTGTTGTGAGGAGACGTGATTTACTATGAAACCTAAAATTTCAAAAAAAACACATTGAAATCATAGGATCTCCATCACGAATATCATAAATATTAGCTGTCTTTTGGGCAGCGGCAGTAGATGCCATAAGAGGCCCACATGGCCTATACCACCAATGTTGATTCTCTGGCACAACATTTGCAAAGCCAAAATTTCTCCCCAAGACATCCCCCTCTGCCAAAACTGGAGAGATGGTACTGGATGTTGAAGTGAAGACCTATGATTCAGTGTGGAATGCCATAATTTCTTTATTATAAAAGTCCAATGAACAGAAACCTGAGTCCAATGTACAACCTGCAGATGCTGCCACAACATATTTACCAGAGTGACCATCTGAACCAGTTGCTCTGATCAACCAGCAATCACCCCACTTGTTTGGGGTAAGCCCATATGGATATTTATATTCAGCCTTCTCCTGGAGATTGGAAAATAACAATACTGAGTATTAATCATACATCAACTGCCCTTTATGTTAAGGGAAAATTTAAAGAGTGCATACATATTCTTGAAATCCCAATCATAGTTTCTAGAAAATTTCAACAGTCTTTGAAATGAACTACATCCTATTTAAACTACTTCAAATATTTAGGCAAATCATTTTTTTAAATAGAAATTGGTGAATTTTATTTCAAATATAGAAATTTAAACCATGAGAATAATCTAACCCCTAGGATTTTCCCTATTTCTAATAGAAAATCCCAAAATGTCTAAATTATAACACCCATAAACCCCAAAATTAAGTACAATAATTAAAACCTCCACACCTCTGAATTTGCTATATCGTGAAAAGAGCAACATCCATCATCATGGGAAAGAAGCAGGATTCTCATGGAAATACAAACCGGCCTGAGTAGATGTCTTATGGTGAGTTGATTCAATCGATCTGGGAAACCTCTTGAGTTTCTTCAATATTGCCAAAATGCTCTGTCTTGTTTTCCTGATCATCATCAAAGTCCATATTTTCATCACATTGAATTAGTTGGGGTTCATTACGATCGGGTCCAGTGCCTATTGTAGAGCTCCGAACATCCAATCCAATATTGGAGCGCCCATGCACAATTTCCCATTAAGATTGCAGAAAAATCTGTAGAAAAGCTGTTAGGTAGTTCAAAGGCACTAGAATCACAAAGTTGGATGATTAGACTTGGTATAGTTGTCCTCTGATTTTTATTTTGATACAACACTATACTTGTGCTTCAACGCAGATAGAAATTTTGCAGCAATGGGATCTTCATCTATGGGGCTTATGGATCTGACCTCAAAAACATCCTGAATATCTTATTCATTTTCATTCAACTAATCATGCAAATCCACCCTCGTCTTCAGCATAGCAAGCTGAACTAAGGGTTGGTTTTTCAGCAATTTATGGTGGGGGTAAAGCTTGTCTTCCAGATTTCCCTATTTCTAATATAAAATCCCAAAATGTATAAATTATAACACCCATAAACCCCAAAATTAAGTACAATAATTAAAACCTCCACACCTCTGAATTTTCTATATCGTGAAAAGAGCAGCATCCATCATCATGGGAAATAAAAACCGATTCTCCTTCTGATACAAACTTGCCTACAATAGATGTCTTATGGCTGAGTTGATTCAATCGATCACGGGAAACCTCTTCAGTTTCTTCAATATTGCCAAAATGCTCTGGCTTGTTTTCCTGATCATCATCAAAGTCCATATTTTCATCACATTGAATTAGTTGGGGTTCATTACGATCAAGTCCAGTGCCTATTGTAGAGCTCCGGACATCCAATCCAATATTGGAACTACCATACCCGTTCCCGTTAGAGATTGTAAATCCTACTTCTGGCTTTAATTTGGTAAGTTCAAGAGCACTAGAACTGGATTCAGTTGATTTAGACTTGGTATAGTTGTCCTCTAATTTGTATTCCGATACAACACTATACTTGTGCTTCAACGCAGACAGAAATTCTGCAGCAATGGGATCTTCATCTATGGGGCTTATGGATCTGCCCTCAAAAACATCCTGAATATCTGATTCATTTTCATTCAACTGATCATGCAAATCCACCCTCGTCTTCAGCACAGCAAGCTGAACTGAAGGCCGGTTTTTTAGCAATTTATGGTGGGGGTAAATCCTGTCTTCCAGATCTTGACTATTTAAGTGTTTAATTGGTTTTTTCAGAGACTTGACCATAGAATCAAATGAATCCTGCGAATCCTACGAAATAATAAACAATATTAAGGCCATTATTTATTGGTTTGAAATAATAAACAACATGCAACAAACCCACATAATTAGTAAATTATTTAAAGACAATAATTCCTACATATTAAAATATAAATTTATAACATACCAGCTCATACTCGAACATAACATCTGTATCAATATTCTTCTTCTATATCTTCTTGATCTTCATCCAACTGATCGACATCTATACCAACATCTAATTCAGAAACGGTGTTGAAATGATCGACCATGTCATCATCATCATCAATTATGTCATTTTCAATAATATCCTCATCGACATCATCATCAATAATTTTTGCCTCATCTCCTATGCCTGGTTCATCTTCTAAGATATCTTCTTCGTCTGTCAATGCATCTTTCTGCTAATCTGCCACTACATCATCTTCTTCTTGATCAATATCATCTTCTTCCTCTACAGTATACTCTACTGGCCTTCCTCTTGGATCATATCTAATAGAAAATGACCATTCGTTCTCACCTGGAACCTCTGAGTAAAAGACTTGTTTGCATTGGCTTGGAAAAACATAGCGATCTTTTCCTACTTCAAACTGTGATGTTTTAACCATTGGAAATCCATTTTCATGTTGAATAAGTGTTCTATCATCATCACGTACATTCATTCGTAGCCTATACCATTTGACGTCAAACAAAACTATTTTGAAGGAATTAAATTCACACTCAACTATATCATCTAAAAACCCATAATATCTATTTTCAGATTCTAGAGGATGTCTGTCACTCCTGGAGGAAACATTAGTGACCTGGAATACTGCGGTTATCCCACTATCAGAATTTTTCCTGTTATCATCCAACTGTTTAACGTGAAATTTATGACCATTGCACCACATAGCCTTGTGGTGTTTCAACTGCAATATGCCAAACATGAAAAAGATGCATTCTCAATTAATAATTAATCATATAATTTACACAGCATGAAAATTAACTAAAAAATCAAACTTGTTGTCACATTATAAATATAGTATAAAATAAGTAATGAATAAAATAGGTGAATTAATTTCTTACCTTTCTATCTTTCAAACCATATGCTAAATCGATTTCCCTGTCCGTAACGTTTCCATCTCCACTACGATACGCTTCTCTAATCAATTCAGATAGTAGTTGCCATGATAACCTACCGTTGTTACGTGCTTTACATGTTTCAATCCATTCACTCATCCACTCAAGATTGTTTGCAATGTATAAAAGTAGTGCCTCATAATCTTGAGCACTTGAATAAAAAAACAATAATTCACCAATATTAATAAATATTACTTATAACCATGGTAAATTATATTAATTAATAAAATATGAAAGAATAAGACCTAAATGAATATAATGATCATATACATGATGTAAAAAAATGAAACATTATATGTATTATACATAATAAATCTTTTACCTCTCACTTTCTTCATTCTACCTTTTCCCAACAAGTGCTCCACTTCAAATTTTTTGATGGAGTTCACATCCCAAATGCAATCCACCGCCTTCATGGCTGGCGCAGCTAATTTAGGAAGATAATGACTAATATAAACCATGGATTGATATACCACATATCCCTCCACCATATAACCCTCAAGTCGTGCTCTTTGTCTAACCAAAGCCTTCAAGGATTTCAGGTGCCTCTCAACCATCCACATTGACCTTGTGTGTACTGGTCCACACATTTCAATCTCCTCAACTTGGTGTATCAAGTAGTGTTCTTGTGCATTGAAAAATTTTGGAGGTAGATACTTTTTCATTTCACACATTAGCCGAGGAATTTCTCTCTTCCAATACTTTATTTCATCTTGATGGATTTCTTTCAATGACAACCATCTGCAAATCATTACGCAAGGTTATTTCAATGAAACATAATATATATTTCATTACAAGTCAATTAATACATCATTTCATCAAGTACAAAAATAAATTGTAGCAATTAGATTTTGTGTATAAATCAAAACTACGTACCTCATGTATTTACTAAGACCATATATAACTTGTTTGACATTGTTGTCGAAGTCGTTTGGGAGAGATACAGGTAGAACATACTATAACAATAAAAAATGAATTGTTATTGGTTTCCAAATTAAACAGAAAAAAAGGAAAATTTAAAATATGTATTCAAGCAATAACATACAAAAACGTATACCAAAAAAATTACCTTAACAAAGGTATGCCAATCATGTGTTTTCACCCCACTGAAGTCACCTTTCTTCGTTAAGATATTATTTATATTTGAAGCAAAACCTGTTGGAAATTTAATTCTTCTAACGACCTCTTTTACATCATTTCTTTGTTGTTCTATTAATAACCATGGAATATTATTATAATTTTGACCTCCATTGTTATTTGATCCGCCGATCACACTTTTCATTGCATGATTCGATTTCTCAATGTCAGCACAAATTTTGTCAATTTTATCTCTATCATGTGCACCATCTATGGTTCGCCATAACATTTCTGTCACATTCTTCCCGACATGCATTGTATCAAACAAATGAGATATTTTTAGGTTCTCATAGTAGGGCAACCTCACGAATTGAGAAGGATAACATTTCATTCCAGGTGGAAGTACAATATTAGTACCTTCACGGCGACGATGACCTTGATATCAAAGAATAAAATAAATCAGAACAATATTAATTATAAATACAATAAAATAAATTCATTAGTTAAAACAAAAAGTCCAAACATTACATAAACAAATAATATAGATATATATATATATATATATATATACACACACATTACGTACCAGCTGCTCGACGATTATTAATTCTGTTATATTCCAACATCCACAACTGAGGTGTCATTCTTCGTGGTTTTAATCTAGTTTCTTCTTTATCATTGAAAATATGTTTTTCAGTAGTACGATACTTATGGTTCCTAGAGAGGAAGTGCCTAAACTCATCAAACACCATCTTTCTTAAGTCTGGCGAATGACAATACTTCATCTTAGGGCCACAAACTGGACATGCAAATCTACCCTTTGTTTGAAGACCTGCAATAGATGGATCAATAACAATTAATATACTATGAGATCATTTTTAAAACATGAAATATGGTATATCTAATTTAGATAATTATGTATTATATTAAAGTGCAATGAAATATTACATACCACAAACATGTGTTAGTCTCGGGGCATCATGAATTGTCCATACAAGCATTCCACGACATTGAAATCTCTTCTGCTTGATTGGTTTAGTGATGTCATACATAGTGATGCCATGCCATAACTGTATTAGCTCATCGATAAGAGGCTCAATATATACATTCATATCCTTGACCTGGTACTTACCTAATTGTTCAAAATTACGGTACATAATAATTACTACCATGATATATGTATATATAAGTAAGTAAATAAATAAAATATATATTTATGCAAACAACAAGAGAAATGAAAATGTTACATTCAAAAAAATAATGTATCAAATACCTGGAATAATCATAGTCAACATTATGTGCTCCCTCTTTATTGACATCCAAGGAGGAATGTTATTGTTGATAATGAAAATAGGCCACACTGAGTAAGTAGATCTAAGCTCTCAGAATGGATTAACACCATCGGCTGCCAATGAAAGCCTGACATTACGAGGTTCATTTTTAAAATCTACATATTTTTCCTCGATTTCTCTAAATGCAGAACCATCTGCAGGCATTTGAAGAACACCATCTCCACTTCTATTCTTTGAATGGTAATCCATAAACTGTGCTATGCTGTTACACCTGAACATTCGCTGCAAATGTGGAATTATGGGAATATGACGAAGAACCTTTTGAGGCACCTTTTTGGTTAGTTGATCTGTTCGATATCTACTGGTACCACATTTCGGACATTCTATTTTCAACGCATGTTCTCCGTAATATATAATATGATCTTTAGGACATGCATCTATAGTGTTATATTCCATTCCAAAGTGTTTCATAATAGCACATAGATCTCGATATGTTTGAGGTAAAGTATTTGGCGATGGTAACAAATATTCACCCAACAATCTACAACATAAACAAAAACTAGTGTCTTGTAAAGATTATTAATCATATATATATATATATATATCATAGTTATTAAAACCGGAACCAGTGACCGGACCGGTGGAGCTAATGAACCAGGTTTCGAACCGGAACCGGTCTAACTCGTAGCGGTCAGATCTCAATGAACCGGTTTAAAAAAAAATACATTAAATAATTATTTTTTAATAAATAAATAAATAAAAATTTTAAGATTTTCAACCATGACTCCAAGCCAATAGAGACAAAATATGAAAATTTTGCTCATTTATATACCATGCAAAGGTGAATATATCAAAATGGCACCAAATGCAATACATATCATCGAAAAATACATAAACAAACTTGTTGAAGTAATGTATCAGGTTTCTCTTATATTATTCACTGTGTTTTATTGCTGAGTTAATATTATAATATACAATCTGTCCCTGCTCAGATCTGTTGTCAATTCATTGTATTAGCCTTAAAGACAATTCTGGGTTCAGTATATATATATATATATATATATATATATATTAGACCAGCATTTTGAAGATCTTGTATTCTTCATTATCTATGTTTGCTTGCCAATAAATTTCTAGAAAAACATCTACAACACTTAGAGGTATTGAATTGGTTTATGAAACCCACTATTAGTGTTATTTGTAACAAGTTGAGAGAGCATTACAACTTCAGCAGTCTGCTCACAATGTGTTTGACAAAATTTATCACTGAAAAGATTCATTAAAACCCAGAAAACTCAGTAGCCAGTTTAGTGCATTTCCAAGCGGAAATTTTCTAGTGGTCAATTTATTATTGCCAGTCACATTTTCATTAGGTTGTATGTTGTTGTCCCTTGAGTGGCATCAGACCATTTGCATCAGTCTTGATGCCATGATCAAATTGCTTGTATGTTGTGTGAAAGGTTTTGTATTTATGCTGCTGCTATGTGTGAGCAGAGAGAGAGGGTCTGACAGTTCCTAGCTGAGTGTGAAATAAGGTTGTTGTTGATTGTTTTGAGAACAGAAATTGTCATCAAGTACAGTTGATGAGTTGCATGCTGCCAGGGATTTTATGCTAGTCAGCCTTGTATTTATCAGTCATCATGTGTATTGTTGCTACTATAAGGTGTTGAGTATGAGTTATTAGACAAGTTTGTTGCTAGTATAATAGAGGAATTTGCAGCTCATGGAGGAGACACTGAGGAATTTGCAACTCATGGAGGAGCACCTAACCGGCAGGTTAAGTACGGAACTGGTTGGTTTATGCATAAACCGACCGGTTCCGTACTTAACCAGCCGGTTAGGTCCGGTTAACCGGCCAAAACATGTGAGAATAGGCTATTGACCGGGTTGCAAGGCCGGTTCCAACCAGCAACCGTCCTGACCAGCCAGTTTTGATATATATATATATATATAAGTTATTATTTTACACATTTATTACAACTAAAAAAAGGGAAAATAATCAACATTTACATATATGTGATCATATATACATATAGCATACCTTAGGAGTTGTGTCATACATCTGTTCGACAAATTATTCATAACCTTTAAGTTCACCAGCAACAATGTAGCAGAGAGAAGAGTTGCATTTGAGTGTTCAAAAGTCGTTCACTTGACCTTTCAATCAGAGGTACATCATAAATACCGTCACTGCTATCTCCACCATCATCATCTGACTCACCATACAAGTCTTGGAGCATTTTATTTGTCCCATCATTAATGTGAACTGTCTCATTACTGTCATCATGATCTACCTCCATGGGACCATTAAAATTACCTTCATCATTCGCTTCATGTTCTTCACCTTGTACAACATCATTTCCAATACTAATATTTGTTGCAATATTCTCTTGTACTGGTGCAACATCATCTAATATACTACTATTTAGCTGTGGAAGCTGGTTGATCATCTGCAAAAAGTTGGGGGGCAACTGTGCCTTTATGAAAATTACAAACATTAATAATTAAACATTAGTGCGCATATAAAAATATTAAAATAATATAAAATTTTACGATATAATCAAAATGAAGATAGATAATTAATTACCACGGGACGATAGTCATTCGATCCACCATCAATGTGCCCATATTTCCTACAATGCATTGTTGTTGTTGCTATTAAAACTCTAACATTATTTCTCATACAACATTTTTTACAAGGGCAATAAACTCTACCATCACCCCTTTCACCCTTTTGAATTTTTTTCCACCTCTAATGTTTTCTTCCATTGATGCAAATTATCCTATAAAGAAAATAATAAATCTCTCTCAATTGTGTAGAAAACCCAAGACTTGTTGAACTCAATGGGAGCTCAATATATAAGCAAAAAGAAAATAAAAGTGGGCATTTTACAAATTGTGAGCTTTTTACAAAATGTGGGCTTTTTACAAAATTGTGGGCTTTTTACAAATTGTGGGCTTTTTACAATTTGTGGGCTTTTTACAAAATTGTGGGCTTTTTACAAATTGTTTATATTTTTAATAAAATCTGGGCTTTTTACAAAATTGTGGGCTTTTTACAAATTGTGGGCTTTTTACAAAATTGTGAGCATTTTACAAAATTGTGGGCTTTTTACAAATTGTGTGATTTTTTTATTCTTAATGCATTTTCTGTAGAATACTAAACAGATTTGTCCAAAATTTAAGATGCAAACTGTATTCTCTACTACGTTTGGAAAATTGGAGGTTTATAAAAGATAAAATGTGAACAAAATTGTACCACTATTAGAGCATAATGGATTAATGTAGTAGTTATGCTAAAATACTAAATAACAGCTTGAGAGTGCTCTTCAGATACTGTACGAATGCACCAAATTAAAGTTGTACCATTACTAAAGATAAATGGCCAAAAATAGTCAATTTTGATATCGTGAAGTTATGTCTTTCTCGGTAGCAAACTGGGGATAGGATGGCAAATATGAGAGAACTAAGCTCCAAGGACTAAAAAACCAAGGCCAACATAGTTCTGCCTTGAATCAGAGACAAAACAAAGCTGCCCAAAAAAGTGTTTGAGAGCACCCATTGAAGCTCCTATATATAGCAGATTCAACATTTTCCTATTGAACAAGTTTGTATAGTCAAAGCCACAGCAAGATCAGATAGCCACGATCCTAAATGAGAACCAGAGCCAAAGCTAAGACAAATCCACGTTTAGCAGAACAAGACAGCCATAGCAAAGGATTTGACCATAGAACCAGATCATGAGAGATAGCAAGATTCTTGCTTCCACTGTGGAAATGTAGAAATTGTACAAGGGCTTTGCTTCCAGTAGATTTCATTGTGACATTAATTGCTATGGTGTTGTAAGCGCTCATTAGTAGAATCTTAAAGCCATTATGGAATTCTTTTAACCTGGAGAGGGTTTTCTGTGGTTATAAATCCTCATGTTCAAATTCCATTGTCGATTGGTTGTGTTTGATATTATGTTTTTACTGTCCGCAGTTGAATTTTCGCACAGAAAATTATCAGTCTAAAGTGGAGAAATTTTGCGATGTTTCTTTTGCTTCCTATTGTGAAGTACTTCGCTCAGAACTCTACTCGTTGTAACAGAGGTCTTGGGCATAGAATAGGGGACTTGGGTTTTTTGGAATCAAACTTCAGGTTAAGATGCTCATCTGAAGAATGGCACAGTGAGCCTTAGCATGGAGTTGGGAGTACCAATTTGAAGTGCAAGTAGGGCATTGTACAATAGACCAGTTAGATTTCTGGACCCTAATACAAAAGTTTCTTCTTCTTTCAAAACGTGTTTCTCGTTTTCTGTAACCAATGTGGGTCCTGTTCTTGTTTCAATTGGGGATGGATTAGCATTTGTTATTGCTCCAGATGATCACACTCTGGGTAGCCTTGGAGGCTATTTGTGGGTGATGAGTCCAATAGGTCTCAATGAACTGTTGCCCTTGCCGGGGAATACTATTGCAGTGGAATTTGATACTATTTTGGATGTTGAATTCCACGATCCTAATGGAAACTAGTACCTTAAGCTCCAGTACATGTTCACAAAAGAGGGTGCCATAGTCATTCATGCGTGCAGAGAGGGTGAATTGCAGGCATTGCAACAGGAGGTGTTGTTGTTGTTGCATTGGCCACTAGATTGTTTGTCTGGTTCTGTTACAAGCGCAGAGTATTGAAAAGGATAGACAAATTTAGTTTAGATATTGTGAAATTGCCTCGGAAATTCACCTACAAAGAGCTCAGCAATGCTACGAAAGACTTTTTTTGAATTTGATTGATAATTGATAATTGCAAGCAAGGGTAACCCCCTTGTGAAACCCAAATTTCTGAGCATTTTCTAAAACCTGATGACAGAGTCATTGTAATGAACAAGCGCCTAGGTCCATATTACGTCCAAATCTACCAAGCACCAAGATCTATAAAAAAAAATCCACAGTATCTGCAAACTAAGAAGAAGAGGTAGAAAATGTGTTCTTCTTACCTGTTCGAATAGTGGTTGGGGTTTACCACGGCAAAAATTTGACAGAGCCCATGTACAATTTCGTATCATTGAAATTCTGGCAGTATCATTCAACTGGGCAAGCACACCTTTCGAGCTCCATGGTAGGGAACAAGATCTAAATGTTACGAGTCTCAACAATATTTCCCAAAGCCTAGCTTGACCTTACACGAACACCAGTTGAACTCAAAGTTGGGTAGTAGTTTTTTAAATAAAATTCCAAAATTACAGACGTATAAAGATAGTTGGGAAGAATAATTTTATGCCTCTAAAATGAACGTGCTACCTGTTCTCGAACATTATCATTCCTAGAGGTAAGAAGTTCCAAAAATATAGGCAGTGCCCCGTAATCAATCACAACCTTTGTATTCTCAGAGGCTCCAAAAAAACCCAAATAGGGTCAACCCTACTACAGGTGGAAGGGCCTGCAGTAAGAACTTACCATTTTGCAAGAACTGAGGGTGAATGTTGTTCTGCAAGAGCTGAGGGCGAATGCTGAGGGAGAATGATGTTCTGCAAGAGCTGAGGGAAAATGTGGGCGTGATATTAGACGTTAATGTAGTTTTTAAAAAAATCATTTTTATGTAGCGCGCATTTGAATTTTAGCATTTCAAATCATTTTTATTTACATTTGATTTTTGCATTTCTAATACAAGTGACAAACAAATTTCTACAAGAGGTTGAAATTTTTACTAGAATAACCATGAAAGACTAATTAAAATGGCTTAAAATGCAAGTGGAACTTCAAAATAAATGTAATTGAAGGTTCTCTCCACTAAATTTTTGCAAAAGTGCTTACATTATTTAAGTTATCTAGGATATTTTTTTGTATTACACAATCAAAATTAAATAATGAAATATTTGGGTAGTCTTATTGTTTCAAATTAGGACATAATTTTCAAATGGTGATGAAGTTTCATGTGATGATTAATTGACAATATTCTCCTTTCCTATCCTTGAAAAACTATACAAGGTTCCATGTTGCCACATGAAACCCTAACTCATGTAGCAGCATAGGACCAGTCCTCCATTTTGCCCGTCATAAGGCATTTTGCACATATTTGATGACTAGAATTTGCGGATTCTCGTTTTCCATGAGGTGCTAGGAAGGATAGAAGACTTAATTTTGACGTTTGAAATTTTTTCAAAAACGTTCTTACGCCCTTTAATTCCCACTTACCAATAATTTTGCAACACTACTCCTCTTCGCAATTGCAAAGTTGTACTCAAAAAGTAAGGAAAGTTACTTTTTTGGCTCACTCAAAATTAAAAATTTAATAAATGAATTACCACTTATCATTATTGATATTTTAAAATTAGAATCAATTTAGTTTTCCCCTTCCTATTACAAAAAGTTCACAAATCCTTTCTTTTACATAAAACACCAAAGAAAGAATAAAGCTCGTTGCCTTGCAAACTTCCAAGGTTGTGATTAGTGAAGTAGTGAAAAAGTATGACTATAGCACTAAAAAATTAGAATGCCAATCTGCCCCAACATGAAGTAGTGTTAATATAGCTGGTGGCTTGGCTTGATGGTCAAACAGTGAATTACACAAGCACAAAATAAAAGCTTTAGGCGTCTAGTTCCTTACACTCGCACTCTCAAGGCATTCAGACTTAGGCCGAGCTCAAGATTGGCTCCAAGGAAACTAGATTGGCTCATTAACCTGCCATATTTTAATTTCATAAGGTATGTTCGAAGTTTGAACTGCTAGGGTAATTTATTATTGTGAAATCATAGTTATAAATTATCTCTTATTCTGTGAGCAATGTAATCTATTAATTGTAAGCAGATTCATTAAAAAAATTCAAACTGATTTTAGCATGAATGATGACAATTTATATATTAATTTGTTTTTAAGAGTATTTGTATTATGTAGGAGCACTGGAAAGAAAAATCAAGACTTCATTTTCTGTTTTCCTTATTTTATTGGGCTGAACTAGAGAAAATTGAATATGAATAGTGAGTTAATTGTAAGATCAATGGGCCAAGGCCATACATCAACATTGACCACAATGGGGAAGTATAAAAGCATGGATATTCATGCAAGTATAGTTATTAATGTAAGATCAAAGTTAACTCTTAGCTTCACTAAATAAATAGAAGGCAAAGATCTAGCATCAACTGAAACTCACGTGAAAAAGTAGATGAAAAATGTACAATCATCCAATGGAGAGGTAATCTATAATTATCGAGTAAGACTCTTGGCTATGCCTTGAGACTAAACTAATTCTCAATATTTTTTAATAATCATCCATTGGAATTTAGTAGGAAAACCATAGTAAATCATTGTCCAATGGCCATGCAAAAATATATAAAAAATAATATTTGTTGGTTGTTTTTCAATAGGTGGACCATGATGGGACCACTAAGAAGGTGGGGGTGTTTTTTTAATCATGGAAGTGAGGTTTAGTAGATTGATAGTCAAGTTACCTTTCCCTATAAATTTTCTTGATCAAGTTATTCATTCATTGAACTTTGATTCATTCCTATTGTTTTGATACACAATCCAATCTAGTTGAGTCTTGAGTCTTCATTGAGAATGGCATTCATAGGTTGTCAAGAAAGAGGTTATCATGCATATGCACTCTTCTTTTCTTGGTATCTTTGTAACTATGTTTAGCCTGAGTTCTATATTTTTAAATTATCATAATAGTTCATGATTATTAGGCTTTTATTTTGTCTTTTAAGAATTTTAATTTAATTATTATTAATCATTAAATTTAATATATATATATATATATATTATAGTTATTAAACTTTCAATAGAATTATTAAACTTTCAATGGTACATCAACTTTCATACATGAGAAAATAGATATTGACAAATGGTACATCATGGCCTGATTAATTTCGCTCAGCAATTTCAAATGGTATAACATTTAGTCAACAATAATCATTAATTTCTGCACACAGAGACTAATTTCTCTGGAAGCCTGAGATTTCTTTGGCTTATTATTCTTATAACTACATAGACATAATTAATAGAGAGATTGAGGACAAAAAAAAATCTAGCGCTTAGTCTCCACTACTCAACATGATTTTGTGAGAAATAATACATAGATTGATTTCTCTGAGTGCCTTAGCGTTCTTTGGCTCATTATTTTAATCACAACAACAATAAAAAATGCACTAAGGATCTGTTCTTAGTCCGATTATGCAATTTTTATAAGACAGATTATGCAATATTAATAATAAACTTAAATTTATTACAATTTAGGGAAAGCTCATTCATGTTTTTTTCTTTATATTGGAAGGTTACTTTCTTTTTGAAGTAATTTTTAGTAGATCATAGCATATATTGAGGAAATATTAGTTTGACAAGAATCAGTTATTTCTCTTGAAACTTTAGGTATTAAAAGTCCATGACACAGATATATCACACTCCAAAATCTAAAGAAAATGGAAGAGCGTTCAATTTTTTTAATCAAACTTTTATTGGTGAAGGGTTAATTTATTACGAGAACGTCATTAATGAAGTGCAAAATTTTAAATGTAACATTTATTGACTAGAAAAATAATGACCAAAACATCAAAAAAAATTGTGTGACGGGTAAAGAGAAATCCAAATTCCAACCCTGCCTGCCACTTGTTGGTGAGTGGAGGTTATTCACTTTTCATTTACAGCTTACCAGGTTACTCATGTTACCAATATTTTCACATGGCTCACTTTTAGGTGACTACTTATTTTACTTCTTCTTTATAAAGAACAATTGGTAGATAATTGTATTATTTGAAATCTAAACAAATCCAGGCAACAAGATTACAAAAAATAGAAAATTATGCAAAAAATTCACTAGGGCACTAATGTGTGGATACCCTACCATTTCTTAGATCCTCATAACTTACCAACACCTACTATATTGGTATACACATAATATAGCATTTACCTGAAGTATTTCATATGTATCTAGAAGTAAATAAGTTGTATGACAATTGTTATGGCAGATATAAGATGTGTATTATAGTTTATATTTCAATTTTTCTTAAGTAGCATGCATGTGTGGTTCATATAGTGACTAAAATTACCAAATATATTTCAATGAAGACGTGAAGATGATCTCTCATTAGGTCCTAATTACTTAAAGCATCATTAATTAGCTTTCCAAATGAATAAAATATGTTAACAAATTAGTAAAAACTAGGAAAACAAATCATGCTTTAAAAAAATATGGCACAATGAGTCACACTCTAAGATTTATTTAATTACTCATCAAGTGTCTCTACAACATATATATGATCACCATTACCATATAAATGGGACATGTGACCATCATTTTGGTTTCTCCAATGACATTCCACATCATGAGCATTGTTTAGGGCTGATTGTGTTGATTTTTTTTTTAAACAAATCATTTATACATTTTATGGAAATTATAGACACAATTTATAATCACATTACAAGATCATGATGTATGGATATTCCTGATCATTTCTTAGATACTCACAACTTACCAACACCTAATAGATTGATATACACATCATATGGAATTTACCCCTAGAATGCCACATGTATCCTAAAACAAATTAGTTGTATGGCAATTGTTGATGCAAGGGCATTAGGCTCAAAACAACCTTTGTCTCATATGGAATTTACCCCTAGAATGCCACATGTATCCTAAAACAAATTAGTTGTATGGAAATTGTTGATGCAGGGGCATTAGGCTCAAAAACACCTTTGTCCATAAATAAATGTAAAGGGGGGGTCTCATGTTTTATTTCCCCATGTATTTATTCATAGTTGAGTTATTTTTAGTTAATTAGAGAAGAAAATGTAACTGCCCAAATGATTAATGGGCACCTGAAGAGATAGTCAGTTTCAGAAGTTAAGCCAATTTTAGGAGTCTGTCTCTGTCTGTCAGAGGGTTAGTCTCAGAGTTAGAGATATGAAGAGTTTTGAGTGTTAGAGGAGTTGAGTCGATTCAGGGTTTGTATAAAAATAAGCCTTATAGGCATAATAAGGCAGACCTACATAGAGAACTGCATAGGCTGCGTAGGACTATCATAGAGACAGAGTAGAGGATAAGGGCCAAGTAATTCGAAGATCTGGTTGAGCCAAAGTTGTAAGTACTTCACTGCATAAATGTATAATTATTTCAATGGTATTGTGCATTTGTCGAGTTAATGATGGCATGAATGGTTTCTGTGTCCCGATAATCAACTGTATAGTAGTCTGGAATACATACTCGATAATTGTGGTTTAATGGGGTCCTGTATGTTGAAAGAGGAACCGAGTCCTTTCCTGAATTACTAGCCTCTGTGCGAGAGGTTCTACCCTTTCTCGAACCCATTGGATATTAGTTTAACTCAGTGTAAGAATTTCCAAACGAATAAAGTTGTGTGATAACCCGTGTTAAGCGCCATGATAGTGGACGGTGTGGCATTGGACAGTGGTATGGCAATGTTGTGGTCGAGACTCATGTAATACAGTGGGAAATTCCATGGTAGAGAGGGTCCATAGGTCCAAATTATGGATCTCCCCACAGTGTAATAGAGAATTGTGCTCGAGCCTTCGATTAAGGGTTCGATCGGTGCTACCACGTACATAAAACCGGTGTGTGAAGGAACCTCATGGAGTGCGAGTCCTTAATTGAAGAAAAAAAAAACTAGTACAGGAAGATGCGAGTCAAAGGAGTGGAGGCAGAGTACAATAAAAGAAAGCTTGACGGAGCCTAGAAGATAAGAGGCGGAACCGTGACCGAAGTGCACAGTAAAACCACTATTTGGAAAATCGACGATATCGCGCAAGTTTGGAGGTGGTAAGCATAATTGGTGAAAAGGACGCGACATATGTCTCTGTGAGACACGTGGCCGAGGGCGGAATTATAAAATCGTTCTCATCGCAGATTAACCCTTGGGCGTGTTCGTTACGCGAGATTTCGTTATGTCCGTTGGATCCTCCAAACCGGCGTGATGCTCTATCGACCGTCGGATTGAGAGGTAAATTACTGTGGAGCCAAGAATGGTTTCTATATGACCATTCAGTTATAGACCAAATTCGAGATTTGTTACGATCTTTGATGATTGGTGGAGATTATAATAAGGAGGACTGTATAATTATGTGAATGGCCGTGTGTTTGGTTGAAACCAAGTGACGAAGTTCAAATTGACAAGGTCGACATACATTAAAAATCATGTTGAAATACGAGAGGGTCGAGCAGTTGATACATTCGAATATCAATTTGAATATGTAAAATGAGTGAGCCCAAGGTTTTGGGGTTTAATTCCTAAGTGGCTTGTATTTATTGGGGTATATATTAATGAGAGTAGGCTAGTCATTATATTCGGGGTGTGTAAAGAGCGGTTGAATGTTGATAGGTATGATGGGGATTAGACCATAGAATGTGGGGACTTATAGTATGGTTTAGAACTATCAAGTGAAGAAGTTCCGCATGCGAGAAGGCATGGCATAGGCCTTGTTAGCAACTTATAATATAGGAGTCATAATTTTGACTTGACTATTGGTAATTTTGTAAATTTGTACATACTTTGCCTTCTGCAAGTTGTATTTACATATTTTGTAAAAAATAAAAAAATAAAAAAATAAAAAAATCAAAAAGAGGGTAAAAAAGTCCTAAAAGAACAATCAAAGGACTTAGAAAAAATAAGATACCCCAAAGAAAAAATGAATAAAACATGAAAGTGAGCAAGCATAAATGCCACTACTTTTTACTTTTTGACTATGGCAAAGTGTCAATAAATTCCATTTGTCCATGATGAGTTAAACAGTTCAATCTTAATTTGTCATTGTTTCAATTTCCTTTGTTATAGATAGAGAATAATGAGTTGTTAGACAGTTTAATCCTAACAATTCAGTAGTTAGGTAGAGAAATAAAGTGAATCCAACAGTTTAATCTGGATTCATGGATGAAATAAGTGTAGAATTAGATAGTTTTACTTGCTTTCAGAAAGAATAAATGCTGTGAAGGTTGCTAGCTTAAATGCACCTACTACAAAGGAAGAAAAAAATGTTAGCATGGTAATATGGGTAGGTAGAAGAAAGTGAAAAGTCTCAATGTAAATATCATTCATCATGGGCTGCAAAATAACTAACTTCCCCTTCCCATAGTCATGAAACATTCTAGACTATCAGTCAGAAAGGCTCAAGGAATTTCCTTGACTTTTGTTGGGACCGGACCCAAGGCTCTATGACTGATCAGTTGAAAGTGTGAAATGTCTATATTAATCCCTAAATCACATCATTTACCATTCATGCACTCATTTCCCCTGAAAAATCCTAAGTAAAACTTCATTTTTACTTAAAGATACTCTAATCCTCATTTGATTAACTTCTTACATCATTTCAAAGCATAAAGCCCTCAAAATCACATTTTATCCTAAGTCTAAGTGATGAAGTTATTATAATGCAAATTTGCTTTTTAATCTTCACTTTCTTAGTTATATTTATGTGTTTTTTAATATACATTGTCCCCTTGTCATATTAACTCTAACTTATGTGTTAAATCCCTACAATTGACCTTTTCCTATTATATAACTCCTTTTATAAATAAATCCCAAAAACCCACTTATTATAACTTAAGCCAAAGTATTTTATTCCCACATGCTTAAATAAAACCCCCTTATAACCCCTTTGGCTAAAAGTTTATCCGTATATTTAATCCCGCCCCTATGGTAGTTAAGTTTTCTTGATTTGATTTACCATATAAATAAAATATATGAAGAAAAAGTTTAAAACATATGTTATATATGTTTTAAATCAAAAATCACCTGAAGTTTCATCTAAACTAAACTTCAATAAAAATGACCCTTTCCCTTGTATATTTTCCGCCCCAAGTCCCTTAACCTAAGGTTAGAACCTTAACCTTACCTTTTCCCTGCATACATTACGCCTAAAACCCAGACCCTAACCACAGTTTGAAGCCTTGGTAATCCTTCCGAACACTTGATTTTCTAATAAGAATAAGTCATTTTTGTATATATGACTAAACCAAACCTTCTCCCGTCGGATTCATTTTTAACCGTCCAATCCCTAGAATCCATTTTATCCTACGGTAATACACTTGCGCGAAAGTTTTTAATACATTTATCTCTCCCCATCGCGTAAAATTTCAATCGTCCAATCTATCTTTCATCTCCCAAGATCAATGGCCCAAAGTGAACCTGATAACTTACCTTTTCCCCGCACCTTTCCTTTTCATCGTGGCCGTTCGCTCGTTGAATCCAAATCCGACGACGCTAATACATTTTCGCACTCATAAAGTAATCGTTTGATGTTTTGGAAAAGCTGCGCGAAATGGGTGGTTTTTCCAAACCACCTCGCGCTTACGTGTCGCCACCACGTTGTATCGCGTTCGAAAAGCTAATTTTCGCTTACCACCATTTACCCGCGTGAATACCACTGGCGGTATTCCCTAAACCTCACCCATTTAACCCGAGTTTAATGTCATTTAACTATGGTTATACCATCGTTTAATACATTAAAATTATATTTTTCATTCAAATTTTCACCTTTTCGCTTTAAACCTGTAAAAACATTGCAGAACCGTTTTTCCTCAAAATCACGTTGTTTGAACCCTGAGAAACTTTGCAGAGCCATTTTCAACCTACCAGTACCATTTTTCGATGCCCATTGCCCTGAATTTCCATTACAAAGTACTACATTGTCCTCTGCGAAGCCATTCTCAAAAAATTGAAGACTGAGCACCACTGCAACGTCTTCAACTGAATTTCGCTAGTTCTCGAGGTACTTTTCTTCGAACTTGTCCTCTGAGATTTCAAAATTCCTGTCGATTTCAAATAATTACCAAAGTTATTGCAAAAAAGTGTCCATTTTTCAGGGGAAACTCTGTCGAAATTTCCCTGGAATCCCTAATTGCCCTTTCTCGTAGTTTTTTCCATACCCTAGTCTATTTTGCTGTTGAGATCAATTTTAAATACACGTTCTGAGCTTTAAATTCCTTGCATTTCCTAAAAACCCTGCTCAGAAACCCCATTTTCAGTAGAAATTCACCAAGAAACCCCTGTTTCTCGTAAAGGAACTTAGAAAACCATTTAATCTTGCTTCGTTCATATTGAAAATGACCAAGAAACAGGTAACCCCCAAGGATGGAGGCCCAAAATCTCAAAATAAGTCTTCTGCAAAGATTCCTCAGCCTAAGTCCTTCAAAATCGACAAACCAACTCCTGCACTCACGGCTGATTCTACAGAAGTGGTCAGACCAGTCCAGCCTCTAGTCATTTCTCCAGAGAACAGCCCTTTAGTTGATCTGGACTATAGAATACTAGACCCTAATGTAGAATTTAACCTGCTTGATTTCTATAATTGGTGCTATGGCAAATCAGTGGAAAAGGGTGACAAAGATATTCCAATTTGGGAATCCAATCTGCCTAGATATATTGTCCCTCTCACTCATTCTGTTCCTGACTTTATCATATTATGCCAAACCTATTATATGCTAGAAAAAAAATGTATTGTAAACAAAGAAAAAGAGATCTTGTTTTACATCACTGAAGAGTCGATAAATTCCATGCTGCAAATGAATCATGACCCCAATTCTACTTCCCTATCAGTAGAAGATTTAACCCAACTATATCTTGACTTGGATTTCAACACTAGATTCAAAATATACCAGACTTTTTGTCCAAATCAAGTTGATATTCCTAAGTTAAATCCTCCTTTCGACACCTTTGATTTCCCAGATGAGACTAGATAGATTGTCTCAATGCTCTCCTTCATACTAGGATACACCAGTGATGAATTCACTGATGTGGCTATCCTAGGTTTTCTGTCAACTCTAAGCCCTGGTCAATCACCATCCATTCAGTTCAATTTTGCTAGATTTATTGCTAAAAGTATGCATTATCAGTTATCCAGATTATCAGAAGAAGGAGTTTTCAGATACTCCTCTTATCTACTCAACCTCTTCCTATATTATCAAACAGATAAGTTTCCAATTGAATGTGAGAAAGTGGATGCAGAAGGAAAAGTTCTATCAGTAGTATTTTGGTCATCTATTCTAAGGAAATGGAATAGAGAGTATAGTTTTACAGATTTCAATGACTTAAATATAGCCCCTGCTATGTATCTCTTGGAAAAAGAGGAGATCCCTAGGATCAATGATGAGACAAGAAGAATTCTGTAGTTATCAAAGAGCTACAAAACTGGAGATTGGTATTTATATAAAAATCATACAGAAATTAGAGTGTATGGCTCATCCCTGGCCCCATATAAGTTACCCAGATTTGTTACTACAAGAATATTTGCTTTAGAATATCTGAGACAACTATTGAATGTAGATGAAATCAACTTCATAGCTTCCAGGAAAAGACCCAATTTAAGCTGAAAAATCAAATTGGGCCATTCATTGTGAATAACATAAAAGTTGCCAATGAGATAAATGTCAAACTTAAAGAGTATAATTTCCCATGTAGTTTTACATGGAATTATGACCCACAAGGTATTTTGAGTACAATAAGGGTAAAATGTAATTTGCCTGTTTACTTGCATGATCCTAAGCCCCATATTGAAAGATATGTAAATAAAATTGAATGGGAGCCAAACACCCTATCTGATGATGATTCACAGGCAGTACAGGTAATACAGGTAGACAGTGGAAAAGGCAAACAGATTAAACAGACACAGGTGGCTTCTACAAGCAAAGATACTAATAATGTACATAAAAGAGACAGAGAAGGAGATAGTTTCATAGCTAAGACTATTGAGGACAAAAAATTCAGAATTCCTTATAGTAAAAGAAGCAAGTTAACAGAAGAAGAAAAGGATAAGGCTGTAAATATTGAAACAGATGATGAAGCAAAAAGAATAGTCACTGAAACATTAAAAGAGCTTCAAAATGTAAAATTTGGAACACAACAAAATGATACAGTCATGAAGGAAAACCAGGCTACTGTCGATTTGCCTCCTTCTTCTCAGGAAATTGACAATACAGAGTCAGAGATTCAGATCAGATTAAAGAGAATAATGAAGAGATCAAGAATCAAGATTATTCTAGATTTCTTAAGGAAAAGCCTGGAAACAAAGACAGGCTTCTTTCAGCATTTGATTATTCATCCAATAAATTGGTAATGTCATTCTTGAAGCCTACAGTGGCTGAGCCAAAATCAGTGGCAGATTATTCCAAAACAGATCTTGAACTGGATGCCGATGCCATTCATGAATTAGATCAAATTGAATTTCATAGGAGCAATACTGAAATGCTATATTCCAAAATTGTCAGTAAAACTATGAAATCAATTAGGCTTGAGAAAATAGTGCTCAACCTCCAAAATCAAATGAAGTTGGACAAAGCCTCATTGTATGCTAATAATTTAAGAATAAAAGCACTAGAAGATATAGTGATTGAAGGAGGGGGTGACCCAACCAACATTGAAGGGGAAAAAGTCTTAATTAAACAGAAAAATGAGGATATAGCTGCTCTTAGAAAACAGTTGAAGTTTCCTCAAAGTGAAAACTCTCAAGAAAAAGAAATTCTACAACAAAAAACAGAGAATGATGAATTAAAGCAGCTTGTACATCAAATGACAGATCAGATAAAAACAATGGAAAGTCAAACAGAAGCTCTAATGAAAGAGAATGAAGAACTAAGAAAAGCACAACCAATGGTCATTCCTACAGTGATCCCCATTGTAAACACTGCTATACCATCTACTTTGGCAGAACACTTGGCGCCGAAAGGAGTACTGGCAACTGCAGTGCCAATTACTTCTCAGTAAATCTCTACCTCTTCTTCTTCATCCTCACAGAGAAGCACACTACAAGACCAAGCAGCCGTGATCAAAGTCATGGAGGACATATCTACTAAAGATAAAAGAGATTCGTAGTTTGAAAGGCATTATTAAAAATTTAGAAAATTCCAAAAATGATGCCTTGATTACTTCTAAAGGACATGAGCAAAGGGCCGATCGACTATAAGAACAGGTAAAGATTCTACAAGCACAAGTAAATCTTACAGATCAAGTGGCCTATATAAAAAATCATTTATGGACCAAAATTATTGAAGGCATTCATTCTCAATGGCCTTCAATTCGGATAATTTATGAACAGAGGGAGTTACTTCAAGTTGCTAGTGCAAAGATTGACAAGACTAAGAGGGAAATTGACAAAAAACTAGCCCAAGCAATCCAACTCATAGCTTTTTTAAACAGTAAAACCAGGGAAGAGTTGGAAGAATTGAAAATTGTTGATAGAACATAAACCATTCTTCAAATAAAAAAGGTCCTGAACAAAAGAAACATAATGAGTAATCTAGAGGACCAGTGTAAAGACATGAATGTATCCATCTCAAGATTTTTAGCCAAATACAAAACATTGTCAGAAGCAGGTTTTCCTGATATTCACGCATTGAATGACAAGTTAATGCCTTAGAAAGATTATGATCTAAAAATCAGAAATCATGCAAAAGAGCAAGCCAGACAACCACTGCCTCAAGGATCACCAACAGGCAAAATACTTCTTCAGTATTTTGAAAATATGTTCTTTTTAGATAATGAGATCAGGCATATGTTCACTATCAAGCCTAACTTTTCCAAGTATATAGAGGCAGATGAAAGTTACAGAAAATTGAAGACTATGAAGATCCCCTCTACAGAAAAGTGGCAAGAATTCACAGATCTGCTGTGAATTTAATGGATAAAAAATAGGAAAATCACTTGGAAATTCATTTTTTACTGTTACCTCAAATGGTAAAAATATAGGGTTAAAGTGTATTAGTAGGTGAAAGAGTATCAATGAAAATAAAGTTATTGTTGGTTATTTTTAAATTACCACAGCAAAACAAATCAAATCAGATGAATAAAGAGTATCAACGTTGAAAGTTAGAGGAAAGGAAAGTTCTTCAACCACTTTCCACGATAAGATGCACCTAATGCCAGCAGTACACACAACACAACAACAATCAGTTCAAATTAGAATAATCAGTTCTATTTTTGCTTGTAAAAAGGTAATAGCTTGCAAATTGTTTTGTAGTTGTCCCTCTTTTTAAGTTTTCTTTCCTATTTTTTATTAAAACATTATCTCAATTCCTGAGATATTTTGTAAACAGTTTTTTGTATAAATACTTCACAATTCGAAGTATTCAGTGTGAATAAAATTTCTCAAGACAACTATAGTCTTATTTGCTGGTTATATTGAATTTGGTGAGTCAATTAGTGAAAGCAGCAGACTGGAAAGAGATCAGAGACATCATAGCTAAGGATTCTCGTGGTGACAAGATAAGTCTCATTTCTTTCCTTGTTTTCAGTGTATTTATTTAAAGTTTACATTCATTCATATTATGTTTTTCTAGTCTATAATGATCAACTAAGGAAAAATTAAACAAGATTAGTGATAATAAGCTCCCTGTTTCGAAACTTGTTGGCATTTTAATGTTTTCTACTTGATAACCCGGACCATAGAATTCTTAATTTCTCTAGGTCCCAGTTAGATCCCCTTCTTCAATCTTCTTATCTATAGCTTAAGGATTCTTAAGTGCCCTTTTGCTCAGATTCCATCCACTTCATCAAATCAAGCCTATACATAGCCTTAGAAGGTCACCTATCTTGCCCTTAGCACATTTGCATCTCTGAGCCTTATTTCTTAGTTCTGCTTGCCTAGAGAGTTGACTCCATTGCCCAATATTTTGGTAGATCCTTCTAGTTTACCTTGAAATCTCTTTATTCCCACCAATATTTTAAAATCAAACCCAAATACACAATCATAGCTAGCCTAATATATGTTACTAAAACAAAGCTAAATCATACGGAGATATCCCTCTCTGGAGTTCAAGAAGGCTAGATCTTGAATTCCCAAAGCGGTTCTTGGTTACCCCTAGTGTTCTTAACTACAAAAATCCCCATCCCACAACCTGAGAATTACTAGGGTGATAACAGGCCTTGGGGGTATTATGATCCTTGGAGGAAACTCCCACAGCCAGAAGAGTTGACAGAGAAAATCGGATCGAGTACAAAGGTGTGGCAGGTGGGTTTTACCCTGCACCAATTGTTATGGTGCATATATGATGTGTATTACAGTTTATCTTTTAATTTTGTTGAAGTAGCATACAACAATTTACATAGTGATATGAGAAGCACTCTCTAGAGTATACATCGATTTTGTACACATGGCTTTTCAGTTGCTTTTTAAGATATATCATTGGTGATGATCACATGATTATATAATGAACCATTAAGTTGAACTATGAAATTATTCCTTACAACACACACACACACACATATTGATGAATTAATAATTTTTCTCATATAATTTTTTTAATCTATTGTGAAAAAAAAATAAAAAATTATATATAATTATTTCTAAGAAGAACAAGAGAGAATTCCTTACCATATCTTCGTAAAACATATGATAGCAAGAAAATTAATCTATTGAAATTTCATTTCCAAACATATTCATGGAGTAAAATGAAGATTAAAAGGAAATATTCATGGATTTATCTATAACATCACCTCATAATTAAGAATGTAAATGTGCAATATTGATGATACATAGGTTAGGAGAAAATTAATCTATTGAAATTTTATTTCCAAACATATTCATGGAGTAAAATGAGGATTAAAAATAGCTATTTATGAATTTACTTATAACATCACCTCATAAAAGTGTAAATGAACAATATTGATAAAATTTATTTATATATGATAAATAATAAAGCTTTATCTCACATGTATCATATAATCTTATAAACAAACAATTGCACCGGGGGTGCAAGGGAACGCCGGAAGGAGGAGATGTGAATCATTTTGTGCTATATTAGGGGTAAAATGTGTAATAACTGAAGGAGCTGAATATTTTGTTCGTTTGTGACGATATGTAATATTGGATTTTATTTTTAATAAAAATAATAATTATTAATTTAATATTATTTAATTTTAATTTGATTTAATTTAATTTAATTAATTAATTTTAATCTTTATTTTATTTTATTTCTATTTATTTATTTATTTTATTTTTATGTTTTAATTAAAAATTTTATTTTATTTGTATTTTTAATTTTATCTTTTCTTTATTTTATTTTATTTCTATTTATTTATTTTATCGAAATAGTGCTGAGTATTATTGGGAGCTTCTTGTCAAAGGCTCAACCTATGGTCTCAACCATAGTCAATTTCATTTCCCTTTTACACAAATGGTTATAAAACCATGCACCCAAGGTATACTGCTTGTGTGGGAGTGCTTTACCTTCACTATATGGTTATGAGCCCATACATATATAGTAAATCTACATATATCATTTAACCCGACATTCACCTTGTACTTATGGTCCACCAAGCTTTCGCCTTCAACTATGAAAATATATATATATATATATATTGGCCTAACCAATGTTTTAAAAAACGGAATTGGTCAGCTACCAGGCCGAGGGTCGACTCCGACTCGGACTCTGAATCGGTAATGACTCAGTCGACTCAGTTTCAATGACTCGGTTTTTGTAAAAAATACATTAAATATTAATTTTTTTGTACAAAAACATAAATTTAAATATTTTTATTCATGTTTCCAAACACAAAGCATTACAATATAGACAAAAGACAACATATGATCAAAGTAGGCTCATGAATATATCCTTTATATCAAAATTGCACCCAGTGCACTGTCCAAGTACCAATACATGATGATGATATAGAGATAAAAAAAAAAAACATATCTAAGGAGGCTCTAAATGGCCTCTACAACAAAACATGAATAGTCACTAGTAAGTTCATACAACAGTCATCAAAGGGAGGCTGCAAAGCTTGAAGACTAATATATTACTCCGGATCTGAAGCTTAATTTATTTTTTTTCACGAGTGGAAAGCTCACGGGAAACCCGGGCGTACTTCCCCAGAATTTCTGGATGGTACGCACGGTAAACCGTTCGGCCGACTTTCAGGGCCTAACCCCAAAGGACTCAAGAATCGAACCCGTGACCTCCCTCAACGGAGAGGACCACGTATTGGCTCACTACCGCTTGAGCTAACCCTTGGGGCTAAGCTTAATTTATTTGCAGGCCCTAATCTCTGAAATAACACCTAACATAAGCCCCAATTATTCTAAAGTAACACATAGTAATTTCAAAGTATCATGGCTTTCATTTCTTTCTATTTGAGTGACTGGTCTTGGCCAATTTCATCTCTGATCTGATTCTTCATTGACTGTTTTAATCTTACGGTAGCTATAATGGTTCATTTTTTTGGCAGAGGTATACTAAGGGTATGATGCATTCTTTCTTGTGGTATTTGCTTTAAGACTGATATATATTTTTTCCTTCGGAAGAATTATACACGGTGATTGATCACATAAAGTATAGCGTTGGATTTTGAAACGTTGTGATCACTTGTTTGGGGAGCTAACATCGAAATTTTGAAGCCTTATCCTTAGTCTCTCTGGTGATTGTCTCATATCAGATCTGGTGTGGAATTATTGTAGACTTTTATCACGAATTGATACCTCAAAATAAGCCTAAAACACTCCTGAATTATCTCATAACATTCACATAATAATTGCAAGTTGATTGGGGTGATATTTTCATGCTATTAGAAGACTGATATCTTTGTTGCAGAGGTTTCATCTCAAGCTACATTTAACTGATCTAGCACAACAGTGGTATATTTTGAATGCTTGTTTTTGTTTCTTGCATCCTTTGGTGGTTAAATTTGTCAAATTTTTGACTGGGATTTAATTACAAAAACTGATCTCACTCGACAGTGCCATTTTCATATTGCATTTTAGCACTAAAGTTTGAATCTCTACCATCAGTTTCTATTCTTTGCATTTGGTGGTCAAATTAGACTAATTTGATGGACTGATCTCATCACATTAAGGACTGATATACACTTGACAGTGGTTACAGTGGGCTTATCTTGTCTCTACAGTGGTATATTGAAAGTCTAACATATTGTTTCTGGCATCAAAATTGATCGCTGTGTTAATCATTATTTTGCAGCGATATTGTTACTAAAATTTGGTTAGTTAAATAGGATGGGGAGGGGTTATAAAACCTAAAAAAAACCTAACAACAGAATTAATTTTAGTTTTAAGTCTGTTTTTTTCAATTTTTTGGGCCCACTAGCCGGCTGGATTGACTAGGCTGAGTTAACTCGGACCAGGCCTGGTCTGCTGGTTTGTTACCGAGCCGGCCGAGTCAGTCAAAAAACCAGTCGACTCGGTAACAAACAAGCCGACTGGCCGTTTCATCCACCTGGTCGGACCGGTAGGCCTTTCGACACGATCAACCAGGCCTGGTTCGATTCGAATCAGGCTGGTTTTAAAACTATCTAACGCATATACCATTTCTTGAAATTTAATCATACCATTCCATTTCATAAGCCTTGATTGTGATTAACCCCAAACCCTATATAATATTACTCGACCCCACATATATTTCATATGGGAGCTAATTCCGCAAACGCATTGATATAGACCTACCACCTTTATGTTTTCGATTTGAATTAAAATCACGGCATATAAACAGATGCTCGGGCCCACGTTCATATAAATGCACCTTGCTTAAACGTCGAGCAGATCCAACGATCCATATGGTGTCGCTCCCCAAGCGTTAATCAGACGATCACTGAGCAATTTCGCGTTTTTTTTTTCTCACCGAGCGTTAATGCTCAGAAATAACGCGAAACTCGCGGTTTTGCAAATCCGCTTAAGGACACATGGCATTTACTTTGTGGTATCGTGTTTTTTATTTCAATACAGCTTACCACTAGTGGACCTGCGCAAAAACCATAACCCATTCCTGAATACCACCTTTACTGTTTATGCATCGCGGTTCCGTTTCATCTCCGCTTTGAGGTTCCGATTTAAAGCTTCAACGCCAATTAACTCTGGTTTCTTCCTTGTCAATAGAGATCAAGCTATACCATCGATCATCCACTTAACAAACCAACGTTTTTTACTTCAAACAGGTGGGGAGTAAGATTTAGGAAAATTCTGCCATCCTTTAATAGACAGAGCATGGTTATACTTGCTCTTTTAACATGGCCTTATTAAATCTTTCTCCATTTCTTATGCAAAACGCACACACAATCCCTTGTTGGAATATTTGAAAATTCCAGAACAATAAATGGAGAATAAAACTCCCCTCTTCAACACAAAGAAAATATTAAAAATTTCTTCACTAGAGACAGAGTTCAACACTTTGAAAAATTTCTATTCCATTCATTAGCTCAAAAAAAAACTATTACAAATCTTCCTCTGCCAGAGGAATTACAAAATGGTGACTGTTGCTATGACACAGTGCATACAAATACTTCACTGTTTCACTCAGAAACACACTCTGTCTCTATTCAAAAAATTGAAACACACTGATATGCTATTCAAAAAACTTTTACAACACTCTGCTGTGCAATCCTCAAAAATTTTAAACTATCTAATGTATACGTTTTAAAATAACATAATACGCCCTTTTTCCTTTTACATTAGCCTTCGGGCTATTTTAAAACACATGCTATTACATATAATAACAAAACAAAAAACTATTAAACCAAACCTATTTAAAGTATTCGGGGCCCACATTACAAATGCCCAAAGTGAAATATTTTCGCATATGTTATATATGATCCAATGGTTTAAATAACTATCGGACGGTGAAACAAAACTTATAACAAAATATTAATAAAACTATATCATACATCCGGACTTCAAAAAAAATAAACTTGATTTCAATCAAAAATTCGTGTTCCAAAATAGCCTACTGATGTCACCCTAATTTGTGACGCGAAAACTTCATAGAATATGCCATATAAAAATTCGGGTCCGTTTTTTGGCTTTGCGTATGGAGGAAAATTGTGACGCGAAAATCAAATTAATTCCGCCCTATAATGTTTTGGGTCTGGAATTCCACAATGCAGACGGGCCAAAAAATAACGCGATCGAATCGCTTTCTTCCACGTGGATGGCTGATTTGGTCTGTGGTCTGTGGGACCACGTTCTTCTGAATTAAAATCTCCTGCGTTTACTATTAAATTGCTCTGTTTCCAAAACAATACAGCGCTCTGTTTTTAAGTGTGCAAGGACTGTGATTTCAAAACCAAAATTGACTGTTCATCAATTTTAGAAAGCGGCTGTTTCACAGAGCCATTCAAACAGATTTAGAAAGCGGCCAGAGGATAGGGTATTTGAAATTAATATTTCAACATCCCTCATTCACTGAGAATACCCTCCTTGGTTCCTTCTTCGCCGGACTACGATGTGTTCATTAACAGTCATGAACTCGATGTCCGTTTCTTCGCCAGGCATCTTCACAACAGTCTTGTTTCCAGAGGATTGCGAGTATTTCTCGACAACATAGAATTGTAGGCTGGACAATCCATACCTTCACAAATCAAAGACGCAATTAAAGGAGCCTATCTCATTATTACTATTTTCTCTCCAAATTATGCGCAATCGCAAAGGTGCCTCCATGGTTTTCCTCGTATTTTGCTCTTTTTTAAAGTGACCATTTTTGCAAAGGCATATAAGTGTTGTTTATTGCATATAAGTGTCGTTATACCAACAACAACAAAAGCATCGTTATTGCGACGGATGCCTCCAAACGTAGCAATTGCGACACTTAGAAATTGTGTTGCAATTGCGACGTTTGGAAGCAGTCGTCGCAAAAGCGTTGTGATTGCGACGGATCCCTCCAAACATCGCAATTGCGACACTTAGACATTGTGTCGCAATTGCGACATTTGGAAGTAGACGTCGCAATAGCGACACTTTGGGGCATAGTGTTGCAATTGCGACACTTTTCTCTAAACATCGGTATAGTGACGGTTTCGGGCGGGATTGAAAAAATTTGGGTAAATTTCCGACATTTGGTCAAAAGTGTTGGAATTTCCCCCAAATGTACTAGTGTGTTTGAGATTTGTAATCCCACTTAGTTGGCTAAAACCCCATGGGGTTGTGGCATGGGTCATTGAAAATTCAATAATTAATAGTTTTTAAGCTCCCAAAATCCCTCCCATGTTCACTTGCTGAAGACCCTCTCAACCTAACCATTTATATAAATTTTGATCCTCATATCCTCCTCATGTAGGGATTTCAGTACCTGCAACAGGTCATCATGGAATTTTCGCTCTAAATTTTTTCTACAAAGTTTCAGAAGCTGAAATTTTTATGATACGAAGTTGAAATCTGGAGGACGCTCCTATAAAATTTTCAGATCAAGGTGCGAAATATTTTCGGAGATATGATCTGTGTAAATCAGTGTTTTTGTATGCTCCCAAACTTCATCTCAAATAAGTGACCTTGGAAAAATCGTCATAACTCTATCTCTCTGAGTATCGAATTGGAATTATGTAAAAAGTGGAAGATAGTGCATGGAATGTAGTTTTCGTTGTATCAATTTTAGAGTTGAATGAATAAATAGTGACACGTGGAACGTCATACAAGTTCGCTCTACTGAACTAGTCCATAATTAGGTCATTGTGAGAGATTGGACATAACTCTCTCTTGAAGAATCAAAATTGGTTCAGACCTATGGAATTCGAAAGTAGACTCAAATAAATACTATAAAACCAAAAATCACATATTAGGGATCTGAAATAACAAAGATACACTAGATTCAATATCGCGATCCTAGAAGCCAAGAAAAAGCTAGATCATGTGTTGTTAAGGGTTGCCAAATGATCCGAATGAAAAAATGGCATCAAACCATGGTATTCATCTACCCATGTTATCCATCCACCCATAGGTTACCCATGGTATTGTAAATGGCATCGACCCATGGTATTCATCCACCCATGATATTTATTCGCCCATGGTATTGTAAGTGACCCATGGTATGTATCCACCCATGGTATTCATCCACACATGGGATTTACCCATGGTATTGTAAGTGGTATCTACCCGTGGTATTGGCCCATGGTATCCACCTATGGTATTCTATCTAAAAAAAAAGGCTATAAATAACAAGCCTCACTTTGTAAAAGGACAGATGGTCCGCCACAATGTAGCTCCTACAATTTTTCTCTGTTTTAATAAAACAAGTTTCTTTGTGGTTTTATTTTTTTGTGTTCTCTCTTTTTTTAGGCATTCTAATTTTGCAGATCTTTTCAGATCCATTTCAAATTTTTAGATCTTGGGGGCCTCCCCCAAGATCTGGATCAGTGGTATCAGATTCAGGTTACGCCTCCATGGGAATAATGGTTTGAAACATATTTCAGTTTTAATGTTTTGCAGCAATATTCAACAAAATCCATGATTTTTTTGGGCGGCGAGTTTTCAGATCAGATCTGAAACTTATTGTGAAAAATTTACAAAAACAAAGACCAGATCTGAATTCCTTGTGAAAAAATACTTAAATTCAAAAAACAAATCGGCCAAATTGGAGTTCGGATGAGGGAGATATCGCTGATTCAAAATCAATAATGTTGAAGCAATTTTTCTGACGACAATTCATGGATGGCGGCTTTCCTGTCATTTTTCACATTTTTTAGTGAAAATTTTTAGAAGAATGGATATAGATATGATCTCCTCTTGAAAAATCACCCAAGTTCAAAAAAATAATCAGTTGAATCGGAGTTCGGATGTGGGAGTTATCGTTGATTTAAAATAAACTCTTTTTTTTTCAGAAATTTTGTGACGGCGAGACAGTTCCAGTGCGAATCTGAGAGTCTAGAGTCTCTAGATAGTGGTTTCAAACATATGAGAAGATGTAGAATGATCATTCCGTTTCCAAAAACAGGTTATAATAAATATTCTGAGTTATATTGACCAAGTTATGCTCATTTTAAATCTAGAGCAGCATTCAGAGTGGGTTCCCTTTGGAGACGTGCCCTCCCACCCCAAGCTATGTAGGCACTTGCTACTTCAACAATCAACATCACGGTTATGGGTCAACCGCACAAAATCATTTTCATTGAAGTCCATTTGCTAGGCCGCACACTGTTAGTCACACAGTTAGTCACAATAACTACATGGTATCTCTATCCTCAGATCTTTTTTTGTCATGGTTTTGGTTCATCCACAAACCCACACTTCATCGAAGTCCATTTTCTAGGCCGCACACTGTTAATATCACAAATGGTCACAAGCATTACAGGGTATCTCTATCCTCGGATCTTCGTTCATCACAGTTATGGGTTAAATACACAAAAATCTTCTCTTCAGTGGCTATTCATATTCAACAAAGGCTTCTCAGGGGGGAACTTCACGCAATGGGGACCACTGCTTCTTAAGGAGGGAGGAATGATCCGAATGAAAAATGGAATCAACCCATGGTATTCATCTACCCATGTTATCCATCCACCCATGGAATTTACCCATGGTATTGTAAATGGCATCGACCCATGGTATTCATCCACCCATGATATTTATTCGCCCATGGTATTGTAAGTGACCCATGGTATGTATCCACCCATGGTATTCATCCACACATGGGATTTACCCATGGTAATGTAAATGGTATCTACCCGTGGTATTGGCCCATGGTATCCACCTATGGTATTCTATCTAAAAAAAGGCTATAAATAACAAGCCTCACTTTGTAAAAGGGCATATGGTCCGCCACAATGTAGCTCCTACAGTTATTCTTTGTTTTAATAAAACAAGTTTCTTTGTGGCTTTATTTTTTTGTGTTCTCTCTTTTTTCCGGCATTCTAATTTTGCAGATCTTGTCAAACCCATTTCAATTTTTTAGAGATCTTGGGGGGGAGGCCCCCAAGATCTAAAAAGTTGAAATAGATCTGACAAGATCTGCAAAATTACAATGCCAGAAAAAAAAGAGAGAACACAAAGAAAATAAAACCAAAAAGAAACTTGTTTTATTAAAACAGAGAATAACTGTAGAAGCTACATTGTGGCGGACAATCTGTCCTTTTACAAAGTGAGGCTTGTTATTTATAGCCTTTTTTGAGATACAATACCATAGGTGGATACCATGGACTAATACCATGGGTATATAATTCTTTTGCTTAGATGGTGGATTAATAGGTCCAATGAAATCTAAACCCCATTTTTCAAAGGGTTCAATGAGTACCTGTGTTTGCAATGGCATTTCATTTGAAAGGGTAGGTTTCCCTACTCTTTGGCAGCTATCACACCTTTTAACATATTGTTTTGCATCTTTGAAGAGAGAAGGCCAATAATATCCCAAGGAAAGGATTTTATAGGCCGTCCTTTTGTCCGCAAAGTGTCCGCCGCATGGTTCATCATGACATGCCTTAAGAATATCGGGCATTTCATCTTCCCTGACACATCTTCTGATCACAAGATCTGGCCCTATTTTAAACAATTCGTTAGAAATCCATGAATATTTTGAACTCTCCTGAATAATTTTTCGTTTTTCACTTGGAAATAAATGTGAAGGCAGTTTCCCTGTAACCAAATAGTTAGCGATATCTGCATACCAAGGAGTCTTAATAGTTACTGCAAACAAGTATTCATCAGGAAACTTATCCTCTACAGGAGAATCTTCTTTAGTATTCTGAATCCTAGACAAGAAATCAGCTACTGTATTCTGTTTTCCTGGTCTATCCAACACGGTAATATTGAATTCTTGCAAAAGTAAAAGCCATCTTGTCACTCTGCCATTAGTAACAGGTTTGTTCATTAAATATCTAATTGCAGAATGGTCGGTATGAATAAAAGTTTCATAGCCTGTTATGTAATGTCTAAACTTATTAATTGCATGAACAACAGCTAAAAACTCTTTTTCAGTCACAGTATAATTCAACTCTGTGGGAGTCAAATTTTTATTGGTATAATAAATGGCATAAGGAACTAAATCTTTTTGACCCAACACAGCTCCTAGAGCTGTATCTGAAGCATCCGTAGAAATATGGAAAGGGAGTTTCCAATTTGGTCCTCTCAAGATAGGTGCTTCGGATATTCTTGTTTTCAAAGTTTCAAAAGGTGATTGACAATCAGGATCCCATTTAAATTCACAGTCTTTTGTAAGCAATTTGAAGAGTGGAGATGCAATTTTAGTGAAGTTTTCTATAAATCTTCTATAGTAACCAGTAAATCCTAGAAAACTTCTAACATGTCTTTGACAATTTGGAATAGGCAACTTGGAGATGACTTCAACTTTTGATCTATCAACCTTAATCCCATCTCACGAACCTGAAGATCTGGCCCTGTTTTAAACAATTCATTAGAAATCCATGAATATTTTGAACTCTCCTGAATAATTTTTCGTTTTTCACTTGGAAATAAATGTGAAGGTAGTTTCCCTATAACCAAATAGTTAGCAATATCTGCATACCAAGGAGTCTTAATAGTTACTGCAAACAAGTATTCATCAGGAAACTTATCCTCTACGGGAGAATCTTCTTTAGTATTCTGAATCCTAGACAAGAAATCAGCTACTGTATTTTGTTTTCCTGGTCTATCCAACACAGTAATATTGAATTCTTGCAAAAGTAAAAGCCATCTTGTCACTCTTCCATTAGTAACAGGTTTGTTCATCAAATATCTAATTGCAGAATGGTCAGTATGAATAAAAGTTTCATAGCATGTTATGTAATGTCTAAACTTATTAATTGCATGAACAACATCTAAAAACTCTTTTTCAGTCACAGTATAGTTCAACTCTGTGGGAGTCAAATTTTTACTGGTGTAATAAATGGCATAAGGAACTAAATCTTTTTGACCCAACATAGCTCCTAGAGCTGTATCTGAAGCATCCGTAGAAATATGGAAAGGGAGTTTCCAATTTGGTCCTCTTAAGATAGGTGCTTCAGATATTCTTGTTTTCAAAGTTTCAAAAGTTGATTGACAATCAGGATCCCATTTAAATTCACAGTCTTTTGTAAGAAATTTGAAGAGTGGAGATGCAATTTTAGTGAAGTTTTCTATAAATCTTCTATAGTAACCAGTAAATCCTAGAAAAATTCTAACATCTCTTTGACAATTTGGAATAGGAAACTTGGAGATGACTTCAACTTTTGATCTATCAACCTTAATCCCATCTCCTAAAATATGATGTCCTAAAACAATCCCTTCAGTAAACATCATAAAGCATTTTTCATGGCTTAATGAAAGGTTTGTTTCTTTACATCTTATAAGAAATTTTTCCAAATTTTCTAATGCCTCTTCAAATTAATTACCATAAACTGTAAAATCATCCATATAAACCTCTACACAATCATGGATTAGATCAGAAAAAATTCCTAGTACTGCTCTTTGGAATGTTGCAGGTGCATTACATAACCCAAAAGTACTCGGTAGGCAAAATTTCCCCATGGACAAGTAAATGTGGTCTTATCTTGATCTTCGGAGTGCTACTGAATTTGATTATAGCCACTAAAACCATCCAAAAATGAAAAGTATTTTTTACGCTAATGTGTCTAATGCTGATCGATAAAAGGCAAAGGAAAGTGATCCTTCAAAGTTGCTTTGTTAAATTCCACCGTAATCGATGCATACCCTCCATTTACCATTTTTTTTAGGTACTATAACCAAAGGAGAAACCCATCGGCTATACGGAAATTGGATAAATGAAGTTTACATTGAGAAGTTTTTGGAGCTCTTCTTTCACTATCTCCCTAAGATTTGGATTCATCCTTCTTTGAGTTGTACGATTGGTCTACTATTTTCCTCAATATAGATATGATGGATGCAAGTCTTAGGATGCTCTATACCATGTCGGTATACTCCCATGCAAATGCGGTAGAATGTTTTTGCAAGATTTTGGTTAGTTCTTCTTGTTGTGACTTTTCCAAATGTTTGTTGATATTCAATGTTTTTTCTGGAAAAATCTCAATAGTAGAACTTCTCAAACTCTTTCACATAGAGTAAAGAGACATTGTCTTGATGATAAATATTCTATGTCGATTCAGCGAAATTGTGTGAGGTCATATTAGAAGATGTCTCAAAAATTTCTAATGTGTTCGAGAATTTGACTATCCTCAACGATTTCGAAATGGTAAGAACGGGTTGTATAGTGTCCTCATCATCGACCCATTCGTTGTCTCCTACTTTTGTGATTTCTTTCTTTGGATACAAATTGAATTTCTTTGTCGAATTACCATTAGAAATGTACACGTCCCTAGATCTACAACTAATAAAAGCATCATTTGTGGCTAGCCAAAGGTCTTCCTAAGATAAGTGGATGCCCTCTTTAAGATTACTCTTGGGAGTCAAAATCATAAAATCTATTTTGGATATTCCCAAGAATCTAAGAGGCGAAATATCTTCCAATACACCATACGGTTTAATAATTGATCGATACGCAAGTTGCGATTAAAGTAGGTGTAAAAAGAAGGTTAGGAAGTTTTAGCTTGTCCCTTAATTAAATACTCATAATGTTGATAGCGACCCACTAAGTCAATCAATGTGTTTGGAATTTCTATCCCATTTATATGTGTCTTGACAATTGGACTTCACGGATCTACATACTTTTGCATGGTAATTTTTCCCATCATAATATCGCAATCTTTCCTACCGGAGTGGATCCTTCTTGTGTCTTTTAGTTTCCTTCTGGTCTTTTGAAACTCAACTCCTTTATTGTTTTTGCTAGAATAGGAATCTCTCGAATGGCTTGTAGCGAAAGGGAATCTTGATACAAACATTCTTCAATTCATCTAGAAAGTCATAGTTAGGCAACGGGGATTTGTTTTTCCACCCCCTTGTCAATTTGTAGTCTTTCGGGAAAAGAGGTGTAAATAAAGATGCGAGTTGCTCAAGCATAGGAGTTGTGGGTGTTAGTTTTCTTTTCTTTTTGAATGTTTGAATTTTGAAGAGATTCTTCCTCGGAACCCTTATTGACTTGAAGAGAGTCCTCCTCGGAGGTATCTTGCTGCCGAATATCTATAGAAGGTTTTTCTAAAACTCTACTGGATACGAGTTGTACATCGTTGAGGCAATCATATAGGTAGGAAATTGTTATCATTCTACCAAAGCATAAATGATACAAGAGGATTATTATTGTTAGGATTTGGCAATGGGTAGAAATTTGGAAGTTGATTTGTCTTTTGTTGGTATGGGAGCATAGTTGAGGATTTGGATTTTGTTGAGAAGGTTGTTGTTGTGGAAATGGCAGTGAAAGTTGTGGATTTGGGTTTGGAAGTTGTGGAGCTTGTTGATTTTGAAAAGATGGAGGATATTGATAAATTGAGCAAATCTCCCCATAAGGATTTTCATCCCTTGTACCCATGGATTGTGCTGGATTCGATGTTGGGGCCAAGGTTGTTGCCAAGGATTCCAATTTGGTGGGGTTGAAAATTCATGGGGTTGTTAAACCCTTGAGTTTGTTGTCCACGCGAGGTCTTCTTGCAACAAAACGGAGAGATTCTCTTTGAATTTTGGGTCTTCTTGGAAAGCAAACTTTGAGTCCAAGAATTGAAGGACAATCCTTGATCTCATGATTCTCACAGAAAATCATACATGTTTCTACGACTTTTGCATCCAAGGGACATTCCCTTAAAGCATGTTTCTTCCTACATTTCGGACAAAAAGATGGCTAAGGCATACGGTTTCTTCTTGCTTGTTTTGGATTTTAAGAGATTGTCTAGTTGTTCACTAAGGCTCCCTAAGATATCAGTTTTGAACTCATCGAACGACATATTGCCAATCTACGCCTACTTCTTGATCCAGTTCTTGATTTTTTAGCCTAATAAGAGAAGGATCCTAGGCCCTTTTCTACTGTTTTAGATTTTCCTCTTGAGAGATGGACACATAGTTACGTTGCTGTCACGAAGTTAGGGTTGAGAAATGTCTCCTTTCCCCATAATGTTTAAAATATCTATCCATTCATCTCTAATGGCTTTTAATATGAGGGCTTTTCAATGTTTCATCATCTGAGATTGCTATCTTTGTCTTTCAAGTTGTATTGAAATCTTTCAAGTAAGTCTTCCAAATTTTCATCTTCTTTTTGCATCATTTTGAATACCTCATCCTTGTGATAGGTGGGCATACAATTTTCCAAGTATCTATCCAAAAATGTTTGTTTCATATCATTCCAAGTCCTAATAGATTGAGTGGCTAATCGCATGAACCATTTCAAAGCCAGTCCCTTCAATGTTGAAGGAAACGGTTTGAGTTTTGAGAGTCTTCCATATAGTCATAGGTTCGGCACACAACTTCAAACTCAAATAGAAATGTTTCGGGATCCTCACTTCTCAATCCATAAAAAGTTAGGGAGAACAGATGGTGAGATATTTTTCATTGTTGTATGAGTTTCCTCGCCAGAAGCTATAGGGAATCAAACAAGTTGTCTCCTTCCCTATTTCCTCCATTATTTCTGCCCACCATTGTTGTATCCATTGTTCCTCCTCTTCTACCTCTACCTCTACCTCCATCTATTACTTCCTCTGCCATGATAGTCTCTTTAGAGTCCTTAAAGTCCTCTAGTTCTTCTATCGAGGAGGATGAGAGAGAGTCTCTTTGTTTTCTAAATGGGATTTAGTAGATGGTATAAGGAGAATCCTCTAATTAAATTTGCTCCTTGAATTCCAAAATCTTAAGGCTAGGAGTAGATGGTGGTGAATCTGAGTCTGTATGCCTTGAAGAAGATGGAGTTGTGAAAATTGAACTCTTGGCTTTATTTATAAACCTTCCCCTAGAAGATCTCTTGCTCTATGCATGTCATTTTTATTTTTTTTAAAAATTTGGGCTAATAATTCTCTTTCTAATCTTCCGGAGTCACACTAGATGCAAGAAAGAGAGCATACTTGAAAATTCTTGGGCAATAACTCTCTTTTCGATCCTCCGGATCTGCCCCAGGTGCAAGAGGAGAGCATACTTCAAGAAGTTATCAAGTTTCCCTTCTTTTATGATTTTTTTTTTTTTTTTAAAGGAAATTGGCTACCTAGTTACATAGAAATAGCAGTGCAAAATGTTTAGTCAATTTAGTGTGTCCTAAATTCTTGCATTTAATTTGTCAATCCGGGATTCATAGTGATGAAGTGCGGCGCACCTAATATTGCAAGATAGCCTATTCTTAACTTTTTTTCGTTTTTGGTTTCTAGGAATGAAATGGAAATTCCTAAAATGAAAACAAATAATAATTATGTTTGTTCAAGGAAATGATATCCTCTATAATGATTTACCAACTTGAAACTTAAAAAGGAATTTGGAAACTTACAATGACAAAACTTGAAGGAAATGAAAATGTCTTTGTAATGAAAGATGCGCTGCACTAGTCTAATAAATCAAAACGGTGAACTAGTGAGCATGAAAACCAAACTATTCTTATTCTTCATCTAAACACAAAAGAAACTATCTTTGAAAGAAATCAAGAATTACTGACAAAGTAAATCTAAATCGAGATTACATCAACTTGTCTTACGATCCTCATCATTAGTCCGGCTATGATTTTCGAGTAACCATAAACAACACGAGTAATGATATCTAATTTGCGGAAAGTAAACTAATATCCAAACCATACATTCATAATTCAATCCCTCACCATCAGTCCGGTGTGGCTTTCGGAAGGTAACTAAAGATGTCATGCACAATTTAATATTTCTAATTTGCGAGAAAACTAATACCAAACTACACATTTCATAATACAATCCCTCACCATCGATCCAGTTTGTGGCTTTCGGAGAACAGCGAAGATGTTATGAGCGGTTTAATATATAAATTTGCGGAAAAGGAAACTAATACCAAACTACACATTTCATAATACAATCCCTCACCATCGGTCAGAAATTTGTGGCTTTCGGAAACAGCGAAGATGTTGGCAGTTTAATATATCTAATTTTAACTACGAAGCAAATTAGCAAGCGGGCTAAACAAAGCGATGCGAAATTAAACGAGAAACTAAGAAAAGCGATTAGCGACGAACAATGTTAATTCCATGTCATTAGTCAAGAGATTATGCAAATTCACGGTAGCACTATCTATAACCTGAAACAAGAACAGTCAATAATCAATAACATAAAACATGAAAGACATAAGTGAAATGGAAAGCATGAAAGTTTATAAACGAGAAATGGCTTATATATACCCTGAAAGATGCAATGTATAAACATGTGAATGAATTGGCACAATGAGCTTTAAAGAAATAAAAAATAAGAACTATACAATAATGCACGAGAACCTTGGCAAGTGCGGGGGCCCTCTACACCGGCCTTGTATGATCTTCAAGTACGAATTACGTTGGAAAACATAATCTTCTTATATTAAAATGCGATCATAACGATGAGTAGTATTACGGCACGAGCGTAATTACATTACGGAAACGGAACTAATAAAAGATAATAGAGACTAACCTCGACTTAATCTCGGTGCGTATGCAAAACGCGTTATTTATAACAAAAGAAACATAACTAATTCCTTAAGTTTATCTTTGGTGGAGAACACGTAGACCATTACGTCCACGAATCTAGGATCATGGCCATATTGAAAAGTAAATCTATGAGGAGTGGATGTTTGAATTCGGCTAAGGAATAAACGCACGGATGTTGATTTATCCTTCGCAATTGAGAAATGACCATGAACCTTCACGTGACACGAAAGCGATCCTGTCCGTGAGACTCTACGGTTGACTTCCATTTGGACGCTTTTGTGTGACTTCTTTAGATGAGTTTGCTCGAAGGCAATAGGACACAAACCATGTCTATCATTTCGACTTGCCCATGTGGCTCGTTTTCCACGTAGACACATGACATAGGTTTCACAAAATGGTTGCGGAAAGGATTCTGCGACGTGCAGTATGGTCCAAAGCGGCTAAATGAAAAAAAATCTAAATCGAACAACGGACACAAAAATATAGTTAAAAACCATGTTAGATGCTCTTTTGCAATTAATATACAATGATGATGACAACTTGGGAGGTTAGGGTGAGTGAAAAAGGTATAGAAAAGTGTATGGAAAAGATGCGGATTTGAGACTCAACATACCCCTAACTTTGTGAGAGGTGTTGCATGTCCTCATGCAACCAAAATTTTGATATTCTTTCCTTAGTTCATATGCCTTGACACTTCGGCTTGACATCCAATCCTCTCCTCCTCTTCCTTGGTCTTGCCAACATTTGAGTTTCTTCATTAAGCACCTAAATTTGATATTAACAGTGCTCTTAACCAACCGGCATTTCCTTTTCAATTTCTTGTTCTTCTTGCCATATTCCCAGAGATGTAGCATGGTATTATCATGAATAGTTGTCGATTTGCCTTGTTCCTTCAATGTCTCATTTCTTTTTTGATGTGTCTATTTAAAAGCTCTAGCTCAAATATTTCTTGCTTTAGTGATTGGAATAAATCATCATTGTCTTGTATGAAATTTGAATGGACGAAATGCGGGACTATGTTGCCTTTTCCAAAGATTCTATATAGTCATATACTTCCTGGCACGGCAGGGTCTATATCGGGTGTCATTTTTATTGAAATTTACATCCCCAAAAAATGCCGTGAAGGAGATTTATCTTCAAAATGCGAGTGAGAAGGGCTCACATCAACATCTTCTTGAGAATGGGATGGACTATGGTCAATGTCGTGAGAATGAAATGAACCGGGTTCATATAGCCCAAAAGTGAGATGGACTATGGTCGGTGGGGACTTTTAGGATGTCTCTCCTCTCCAAATCAATGAAATGAGGACCCTTCATTTGCATTTTCCTCAATTCCCCTTAAATCCTAGCACTTCTTCTCACACAACGTAGTACACTATCCTTTTGTTTTTGTTTTCCTTTATCGTCTTCTTGGCCATAGATGATACATTTTTTGAAGATAAACTAATCTTTGAGATAACATTTGATGATCTTCTTCTTGAAGAGGGGTTTGATGTATAGCCTCAATAGTTTTTCTCTCTTTTGGTGTTATTAGCTTCTTACCCTTGATTTATTTCTTCTTCCTCTTGTGATCTCTCTTCTCTATTAGTTTTTTCACTTGTAAGTGTGGAGTATTTTGAATTTCATGAATTGTTCTTTTTCTCCTACTTCTTCTTCTTGTGCTACCTTGGGGAATTTCTTGATTAGGAGTAATTTAAGTTTCATCATTTATTCTTTTTCTTCTACTCCTTCTTGTTGTGTACTACCTTTAGGAATTTCTGAAGTTCTCGAAAATTTCTAACCAAAAATTGTTCCCATATTGTCTTTCTTCTCCTTTAACTCTTTTTCAATCAAAATTTTTACAAGACCGTGGTGATATAGATGTGGTTCTACATCTCTAAATGTGAGCAGTCACGGACATTTTCTTCAAGCTATTTAATAGAAAATATGGGAGATTGAGAGCTTGATTATCTAGAGAAAATTCATCGACAACACAGTATGGGCCCATACATGGACCCAACTGACCTTCACATGTAATGAATTTACGAACAACTAGCAACAAAGTAGCCCATTCCTCTTTCAATGCATGAACATGAATTCCTCTTTTAAACGATTATGTCCATACCTTGGTTTCATAAGATTGTTCTCCAGGCTTCATCAACGGTAACATTCTTAAACCAACGCTCACCCTCTTGAAGAAGTTCGTAGGCTGTTGCTATAGATGCTTCATTGACCGCAAACTTAAGGTCTCCAATCTCTACTTCCAAACCATTGAACGACCTTGCGAATGCCTTTGTCACTTCTTTATGATAACCTGTTTGAATTTCTGGATAAACCGCAGCCAATTTTCTTTCTTCAATATATCCCTTACTTGCGGATATCCCTCCATAAACTTAGGTCCTTCCGGTTACTTGCTCTTAGCAATTTACCCATTCTTCTTTTTGTTCTTCACAAATTTTCTCGCGTGAGGGTTCAATGGAAATAGAATGGTGAATGCACAGAGATAGGCACAATATTTGTAGAGTAAATGTCAAGAGTGGATATACGACTATAGCGTAATAGAGAACGAAATGAATTGAACAAAACGAGAGGGTTTTTTGTGAGCACGACGAAGTACGGGCGTAAGTTGTAATTATAACACATCCGACAATGTTTTGAAATGGTGATTGTGAAATAAATGTGAGCATGTTTAAACAACGGCTATAGATTTATGTGGCTGTAAAGTCCGTGGTCAAATCAATTACGTCTCATTGTCACTTAGGTGGAATATTGGAACATGAGTGAAGATCGGGGGTTTAATGATGGAGCCGTTTTGAGAATGAATGCGAGATGATAATATGGAGATCGTGAAAGGTTACGGAATTGTCAATATAATCATTGCACATAATGGATGGAGCTTATGGTTCAAGTATATAAAAATGTGTTTTTCAATGCTATTTGAAATAAATTTTATTCATACCTTTGGAATCTTTACCTTTCCCTTGGCCTTCAACTAGTTACTCTTTATTGGTGTCTTGAATGCTCCATGTCTTCATTTTTGATCACTCTCACCTGCATTTTATTTTGTGATTATGGAAATAACATCTACAGGCTATTACATTCTTTTGAAAACGAGTTGTAGGCACGGGGGCTCTTGCTTCTAGGCTGAGCCCAGGTACGGCTAACGGGGAAACAAATGTCGATTTCATGACCCAAGCACAACTATTATTTGGATGAATGGAGATGAACGAGATGACAAATGACCAGATGGAAATGGTCATGAAAAAGGAATTTTATTGATGAAATGGAATAAAATGAAGTGAAATGGGAGTGAAATGAAGTGAAATGAAATGGAATGAAGTGGAATGAAATGGAGTGGTGGTCACAAAACTTGTGAAATGAAAGAGAGATTTGTATTTTTTGGAAAATATAAGGTGTCGAGGTGTTCTGATTTTCACCCAATATTTTACGTATAAGACTAACCAATCGAGTGATTGGTTTTAGAACTTATACAATATATATATATATATATATATATATATATATTTTAAGCGAAAAGAACAAAAGCTAGGGTGGTGGAGAAGAAGAATTGTACGGCCTGCTTTGATGCTGAACTTTCTTGAAACATTTTGACAAAATCCTCTTTTGAGAGTGGCTTATGATAAACTTTCAATCTGTGGCCATTCACAATAAGAGGTTTAGCTCATCAATGGTCTTGATTCTTACCCCTCCATTGCTAAAGAATCTTGTCAATCTCATATGGCCCAGCCAATTAGTACGAAATTTTCATGAAAATATTTAAACTTGGAATCAAATAAAAATGCCCAATCTCCTTCTTGAAACTTCTTCTCTTTGATGTGCTTGTCATGCCATTTAGCTCTTTGATATTGAACTTCTAGATCGAGTTCTTAAAATTGCATCTTGTCCCAGTCTCATCTAGCTCATTCAGCTGCTCCATTCTATGCTTTTGGAGCTTCGATAAGTCCATCCCCATTGAACTACTATCTTGAAGGTCTTGACTTGGAGACTCAATGGGGAGCAAGACTTATTTCCATAAACAAGTTCATAGGGAGAATGTCTGTTGTATTTCTCCATGTAGTTACGTGACCCCACAAGGCTTTAGGAAGCCTTTACGCTATCTCTTCTATGTAGATGAGCAGTTTTTGGTAATGATACTTTCGAACTTTGTTGCTTGTGGACTCCACTTCGACGTGCTTGCGGATGGTAAGATCTTGTGCTTGATTTTGTATTCTTCCATAAACTTCTCCACCAAGTTGGATGTGAATTGGCTCCCCCGATACATCCACAATTTCTCTTGGAACACCAAAGCGAGTAAAAATATCCTCATAAAAGAAAATGAACAATTTGAATTTCGATGTGAGATACTAATGCTTTGGCTTCTACCCATTGTGTATAATCAGTACAAACCAATATATACTTCTTTTGCTTAGATGGTGGATTAATAGGTCCAATGAAATCCCAAAGCCCATTTTTCAAAGGGTTCAATGAAATTACTGTGTTTGCAATGGCATTTTCATTTGAAAGGGTAGGTTTCCTACTCTTTGGCGGTACAATACTTTTGACATATTGTTTTGCATCTTTGAAGAAGGCCAATAATATCCTAAAGAGGATTTTGCATAGGCCGATGCTGTCTCTTGCAAAGTGTCGACGCATGGTTCATCATGACATGCCTTAAGAATATCGAGGCATTTCATCTTCCACAAACACATCTTCGATCACAAGATCAAATACTGTTTTAAACAATTCGTTAGAAATCCGTAGAATATTTTGAACTCTCTTTGAATAATTTTTCGTTTTTCACTTGGAAATAAATGTGAAGGTAGTTTCCACACAACCAACAAATAGTTGGCAATACTCACATACCAAGGAGTCTTAATAGTTACGCAAACAAGTATTCATCGGGGAAACTTATCCTCTACGGGAGAATCTTCTTTAGTATTCCTGAATTCTAGACAAGAAATCAACTCTACGTATTACATTTTTCTGGTCTATCCAACCACGATATTGAATTCATGCAAAAGTAGAAGCCATCTTGTCACTGCACGCCGTGGCTGAGTTTATTTCATTAAATATCTAATTGCGGAATGAGTCGGTATGAATAAAAGTTTCACTTGCTTTGTTATGTAATGTCTAAACTTATTAATTGCATGAACAATAGCTAAAAACTCTTTTTCGGTCACGGTATAGTTCCTACTATTGGGAGTCAAATTTTCTTTGGTATAATAAATGGCATAGAGAACTAAATCTTTTTGACCCAACACCGGCTCCACAAGTATATTCTTTATCCGTAGAAATATGGAAAGGGAGTTTCCAATTTGGTCTCTTAAGATAGGTGCTTCGGATATTCTTGTTTTCAAAGTTTCAAAAGATGATTGACAATCGAGGATCCCATTTGAATTCACGGTCTTTTGTAAGAAATTTGAAGAGTGGAGATGCAATTTTGGTAAAGTTTTTTTCTATAAATCTTCTATAGTAACCGGTAAATCTAGAAAACTTCAACATCTCTTTGACAATTTGGAATAGGAAACTTGGAGATGACTTCAACTTTTGATACATCAACCTTAATCCCATCTCTACGAAATATGATGTCTAAAACAATCCCTTGAGTAAGCATCATAAATCATTTTTCATGGCTTAATGAAAGGTTTGTTTCTTTACATCTTACCGAAATTTTCCAAATTTTCTAATGCCTCTTCAAATGAATTACCATAAGCTGTAAAATCATCCATATAAACCTCTACACAATCATGGATTAGATCAGAAAAAATTTCAATCTTGCTCTTTGGAATGTTGCGGGTGCATTACATAACTTAAAAGGAAGTACTCGGTAGGCAAGGATTCCCCATGGACAATTAAATGTGGTCTTATCTTCAGTCTTGAGGTGCTACACGAATTTGATTATAGCCACTAAAACCATCAAAAAATGAAAAGTATTTTTTACTGCTAATGTGTCTAATACCGGTCGATAAAAGGCAAAGGAAAGTGATCCTTCAAAGTTTCTTTGTTCAATTCCACGTAATCCATGCATACCCTCCATTTACCATTTTTTTAGGTACTATAACCAAAGAGAGAAACCCATCGGCTATACGAAATTGGATAAATGAAGTTTACATTGAAAGTTTTTGGAGCTCTTCTTTCACTATCTCCCTAAGATTTGGATTCATCCTTCTTTGAGGTTATTACGATTGGTCTCTTATTTTCCTCAATATAGATATGATGGATGCAAGTCTTGAGATCAACTACCTTTCGTAGTATACTCCCATGCAAATGCGGTAGAATGTTTTGCAAGATTTTGGTTAGTTCTTCTTGTTGTGACTTTTCCAAATGTTTGTTGATATTCAATGTTTTCTGGAAAAATCTCAATAGTAGAACTACCCAAACTCTTCCATAGGTAAAGAGACATTTTTCTTGATGATAAATATTCTGCTGTTGATTCAGCTGAAGAATTGTGTGAGGTCATATTAAGAAGATGTCTCAAATTTTCTAATGTGTTCGGGGTGACTATCCTCAACGATTTCAGAAATGGTAAGAACGGGTTGTATATTGTCCTCATCATCAACCCATTCGTTGTCTCCTGTACACGGCGATTGCTTTTCTTGGAGGATACAAATTGAATTTCTTTGTCGAATTACCATTAGAAATGTACATGTCCCCGGATCTACAACTAATAAAAGCATCGGTGTGGCCTAGCCAGGTCTTCCTAAGATAAGTGGATGCCCTCCTAGATTACTCTTGTGAGTCAAAATCATAAATCTCTTGGATATTCCCAAGAATACGAGGAGATTGAAATGTCTTCCAATACACCATACGGTTTAATAATTGATCGATGCGCAAGTTGCGATGAAGTAGGTGTAAAAGAAGGTTAGGAGATTTTAGCTTGTCCATGGTACGTACACTCATAATGTTGATAGCGGCCCCTAAGTCAATCGATATGTTTTGGAATTTCTATCCCATTTATATGTGTCTTGAAAATTGGACTTCTGGATCTACATACTTTTGCATGGTAAATTTTCCCATCATAATATACGCAATCTTTCCTGCAAGTGGATTCTTATTATGTCTTTTAGTTTCTTCTGGTCTTTTGAAACTCAACTCCTTTATTGTTTTTGCTAGAATGAGAATCTCTCGAATGGCTTGTAGCAAGGGAATCTTGATACAAACATTCTTCAATTCATCTAGAAAGTCATAGTTGGGGAACAAGATTTGTTTTTCCACCCCTTGTCAATTTGTGGTCTTTCGGGGAAAAGGAGGTGTAAATAAAGATACCGGAGTTGCTCAAACATAGGAGTTGTGGGTGTTGACTTTTCTTTTCTTTTTGAATGTTTGAATTTTGAAGAGATTCTTCCTCAGAACCCTTATTGACTTGAAGAGTCCTCCTCAGAGGTATCTTGCTCTTGAATATCTATAGAGGTTTTCTAAAACTCTACACGGATGCGAGTTGTACATCGTTGGGAAGGAACAATCATATAGGTAGGGAATTGTTGTCCTTCTACCATGTAAGTATTAAAAGGATTCTTATTGTTTAGGATTTGGCAATGGGCATTTGAAATTTGGAAGTTGATTTGTCTTTTGTTGGTATGGGAGCATAAGTTTAGGATTTGGATTTTGTTGAGAAGGTTGTTGTTGTGGAAATGGAAATAAGTTGTGGATTTGGGTTTGGAAGTTGTGGAGCTTGTTGATTTTGGAGAAAAGATGGAGGATATTGATGAAATTGAGAAAATCTCCCATAAGGATTTTGCATCCCTTGTACCATGGTTGATATGGATTACGATGTTGGGGCCAAGGTTGTTGCCAAGGATTCCAATTTGGTGGGGTTTGAAAATTCATAGGGTTGTTAAACCCTTGAGTTTGTTGTCCCTGCCAAGGTCTTCTTGCAACAAAAAGAGGTCTCTTGAATTTGGGTCTTCTTGAAAGATAGCTTTGAGTGTAGGAATTGAAGGACAGTCCTTGATCTCATGATTCTCTGAGAAAATCATACATGTTTCTACAACTTTTGCATCAAGGGACATTCCCTTAAAGCATGTTTCTTCCTACATTTCGGACAAAAAGATGGCTAAGGCATACATTTCTTCTTCTGCTTGTTTTGGATTTTAAGGGTGTCTAGTTGTTCACTAAGGCTCCCTAAGATATCAGTTTTGAACTCATCAAGCATATTACCAATCTCTACCCTACTTGCGATCTGGTTGCGGTTGTTATTACTGACAAGAGAAGGATCCCTAGGCCCTTTTCTGTTTTAGATTTTCCTCTTGAGAGATGGACACATAGTTACATTGTATCACGAAGTGAGGTTGAGAAATGTCTCACTTTCCCCATCATGTTTAAAATATCTATCCATTCATCTCTAATGGCTTTTAATATGAGGGCTTTCAAGGTTCATCATCTAATTTGCTCATCTTTGCTCTTTTCAAGTTGTATTGAAATATTTCAAGTAAATCTTCCAAATTTTCATCTTCTTTTTGCATCATTTTTGAATACCTCATCCTTGTGATTGGTGGGCATACAATATTCCAAGTATCTATCAAAAATGTTTGTTTCATATCATTCCAAGTCCTAATAGATTGAGTGGCTAATCCATGAACCATTTCAAAGCGAGATCCCTTCAATGTTGAAGGAAACGAGTTTGAGTTTTTGAGAGTCTTCCATATAGTCATAGGTTCGGCACCCGACTTAGACTCAACGAAATGTTTCGGGATCCTCACTTCGCAATCCATAAAAGTTAGGGAGAAACAGATGGTGAGATATTTTTCATTGTTGTATGAGTTTCTCATCGACTATAGGAATCCAAACCGTTGTCTCCTTCCCCTATTTCCTCCATTATTTCCTTCATTGTTTATTATCCATTGTTTCCTCCTCTTCTACCTCTACCTCTACCTCCATCTATTACTTCCTCTGCCATGATAGTCTCTTTAGAGTCTTAAAGTCCTCTAGTTCTTCTATCAAGGAGGATAGAAGAGTCTCTTTGTTTTCTAAATAGGATTTAGTAGATGGTATGGGAGAATCCTCTAGTCCATTGCTCCTTGAATTCCAAAAATCTTAAGGCTAGGGGTAGATGGTGGTGAATCCCAGGGTCTATGCCTTGAAGAAGATGGAGTTGGCAGAAAATTGAACAACGGCTTTAGCTATAAACCTTCCCCTAGAATCTCTAGCTCTATGCATGTCATTTTTTTATTTTTTTTTTTTTTTAAGGATTGGGCTAATAATTCTCTTTTTTGATCTTCCGAGGTCACACTAGGTGCAAAGAGAGCATACTTAGAAATTCTTGAACCAATAACTTTCTTTTACGATCCTCAGGATCACACTAGGTGCAAAGAGGAGAGCATGCTTCAAGAAGTTATCAAGTTTTCCCTTCTTTTATGATTTTGTTTTTTTATTTACTTAAGAAATTGGCTACTAGTTACACTTCCGGAAAACGAGCGCCAAAATGTTTGGTCAATTTGGTGTGTCTAAATTGTTGCATTTAATTTTCAATCCGGAATTCGTGGTGATGATGCGGGCGCACTATATATGCAAGATAACTTTATTTCTTAACTTTTTGTCGTTTTTGGTTTTCTAAGATGAAATGGAAATTCTAAATGAAAACAAGTATGGTTATGTTTGTTCGAGGAAATGATATCCTCTATAATGATTTACCAACTTGAAACCCAAAAAGAAATTTGAAACTTACAATGACAAAACTTGAAAGGAAATGAAAATGTCTTCTTGTAATGAGAAAGGTGTTGCTAGTCTAATAAATCAAAGCAGGTGAACTAGTGAGCATGAAAACCAAACTATTCTTCTTTCTTTGTCTAAACACAAAAGAAACTATCTTTGAGAAAGAAATCAAAAATTGCAAAAAGCAAAGTAAATCTAAATGATTACATCAACGTATTGCGATCCCTCATCATTGAATCGGCTATGATTTTCGGAAGTAACCATAAACAACTTGATGGCGAGTATCCCCACAATTTTGCGGAAAGTAAACTAATATCAAACCATACATTCATAATTCAATCCTCACCATCGGTCCGAAGCTTTGGCTTTCGGAGGTAAGCGAAGATTTCATGCACAATTTAATATTTCTAATTTGTAGAAAGGAAACTAATATCAAACTACACATTTCATAATACAATCCCTCACCATCGGTCCAGTGTGGCTTTCGGAAACAGCGAAGATATTTATGAAGCGATTTAATATATCTAAATTTGCGAAAAGAGAGCCAGTATAGCTTACACATTTCATAATACAATCCCTCACCATTAGTCCAAGCTGGCTTTCGAGAGGCAAGCGAAGATGTTATGAAAATGAGTTTAATATACTCTAATTTTAGCTATTTGAAGCAAATGACTTGAATTAAACAAGCGATCTTTGAGGTGTGAGAAACTAAGAAAAAGAAAATTAGCGACGAACAATGTTAATTCCATGTCATTAGTCAAAAAGTTATGCAAATGCAGGAACTGCCTATACATAACTTTGAAACAAAATTGTTGATCGGTAATCAATAACATAAAAAAAACATGAAGAGCAGAAGTGAAATGGAAAGCATGAAAGTTTATAAACGGAAATGAAGCATATATGCAGATGCAATGTATAAACATGTGAATGGATTATGTACAATGAGCTTTTAAAGAAATAAAATAAGAACTATACAATAATGCCGAGAACCTTGGCAAGTCGGGGGGCCCTCTACACGACCTTGGCAACAATCTTCAAGTACGAATTACGTTTAGAAGCAGAGTCTTCTTATATTAAAATGCGGTCATAACGATGCCAGAGTAGTATTACGGCGAAGCGGTAATATTACATTACGAACGGACTAATAAAAGATAATAGAGACTAACCTCGAATAATCTCATATGCGTATGCAAAACGCGTTATTTATAACAAAAGAAACATAGCTTAATTCTAAAGGATTTATCTTTGGTGGAGAACACGTAGACCATTACGTCCATGGATCTAGGATCATGGCCGTATTGAAAAGTAAATCTGTAAGAGAGTGGATGTTTGAATTCGAGCTGAGAGCCATGTACGGATGTTGATTTATCCTCCGCAATTCGAAACGGCCATATGAACCTTCTGCGTGACACGAAACGAGTCATCATAGTGAGGACTCTACGGTTGAATTCCATTTGGACGCTTTTTATTCTTGACTTCTTTAGATGAGTTTGCTCGAGCCAATGAGACACGAACCATGTCCACATCATTGACTTTCCCATGTGGCTCGTTTTTCCTGTGAACTTACTGTAACATAGAGAGTTTACAAAATGGGCGCGGAAAGTTGCGGCAGTGAGAAAGTGGCAAGATTCCGCGGCTAAATGGACAAAATCTAAATCAAACGACGAGACACAAAAATATAGTTAAAAACCATGTTATATACTCTTTTGCAATTAATATCTGATGATATTGAAAACTTGGGAGGTTAATTGAGTGAAAAAGGTATAGAAAAGATGCGGTTTGAGACTCAACAATCTTCGATACTAATTGAGACCAAGAGGTATATTCTTAGTAATAATGAGTTTTAATTTGGGTGAATGCGGAGTAGGAGTATGAGCTATAACATCTCAAGGGGACTTGGGGTGCGAAAAAAATCGGACGCTCGGGTTCATAAATTTCTAGCTACGGTTACTTGTATACGAAACTTCTCTAGTATCATATTATGATCTAACGACTTCGGTAACTATGCGGTCTATATTGCACTAAGTCTATTTCAAATTCTTGAGGTTGATTCACTTCATTTTTAAGATTCTACAATGGTAGATGTTTCGGATTAATGCGAAGTCCCGGATCCTCTAATTTTGATCTTTTGGCCTTGTTTTCAATCGACTCGGTGTACTTAGGGGATTTACCACCTTGCATTCTCCATGAATGTATTGGTAAGTTAACAAAATTAATTTTAATTAAGAATCCACATATTATCAAAAATCACACCTAAGGACTCTAAAAAGTAAAACCAATAAAATAACACACTAACAAATCTAGGAGTCAAACCACACAAATAACCTTTTCACGAAGCAAAATCGCTAGTTGGTGATGAAATCTAACGTCGCAATCAAGGTGAAAAGTATATAGATAAAGCGAGATGGAACCATTTACCACGACAACCTGCACTTAATGAAACAATGATGGTGCAAGTAACTCTACTTATGCCATCTTGAGTGAAGTCTAGTCAACGTACATTCTGAGGTACATTAAGAGACATTAAAAATGTACAACCCGACATAAAATTTATAAGAAACAATAGGATTCAAGATGATGTCAACCATGGGGTAGTTCACCATTTTGGAGTAAAAAAAGTAAAGGATACAAAATAATAAAATAATAAAACTAATTTTTCAACTTTTATTTCAACTTATCTCCCTAAATGTTTTACTTGAATTTCGAGCGGGATTACTCGTTAGATGAAAAATTTAATTCCTCATCCAATGAGTACCCATGTTACATAATTTTGATGGACCCTATTACACGAAAAATAGAAATACATGAAAAAACGTGATTTCATTCACATTTTTAATGTATTTATCATTTTTCATGTAAAAGCGGGGTCCAGCAAAAATGTGAAACATGGATACTCCTTTGGATCAGGATTCAAATTACGCATCAACGGCGTTACGCTTCCGGGGTTGAGTAAAAATGTAGGGAGATAAGTTGAAAATATGACTTGAAAAAGTAGTTTTTTTTCTTTTTCGCTCTAAAACTTGTTGATGTAATCCTAATCTTATTTTATTATATACACTATTATCTATAATTTCCTTACAAGGCCCATTTTAGACCTCAAAATTCCTCTAATTCCTTCTCTCCACCATCACCTCGGCAAATGTCAGTAAGATTATGGTCACTAAGGTTACCACCTACAGCAATTCAACTTGAGACGAGTTGCGGACATACATCACGAGGGCGAGTAACTAGCTCAATCCTTAAGAAGTTCCTCATCATGGATAATCGAGGTTTAGCTCAGGAAACCCAAGTACCCAACCCATGAAACCTTGTTTGTAATGCGTGCGAAACCACTCTACCATAACCAATGAAGCGGTACGATCGCTACATCGGTCGATATGATCTCATGCTTGACTCCCTTATAAGAGGAGCTTCCCGAAAGAAAAATTGCAATAAATGGATTTAATCCCTACCGCAAGATTCTCTCATTTGTTAATAGCTGGAAGATTTAACTCACTTCCCTATTCCAAAGCCCTAAAACCTTATCTATGTGAGTGGAAAAAGAGCCATAAAATTGAAAAAAAAATCTAATCAATTTTATTAATGTTGTGTTATTAAGATGTTGTTTAATTAGTGGTTTATGGATGTTAAAGCTGATGATATTCCAATCGGACTCAAAAACTCTAATGCAGTCAAATATGAAATTGTAACCTTTTCATTCAATGAAGTCCTAGTTATGGAAACTAAGAGTATTTTTTATTTTCAAATAAAAATGAAAAATCATATTCAAATAACATTATTTTCCATAAAATACTAATTTCACTTTGAAACAATTCAATTCTTTGAGAATTGATCAAATTTGACTCACTTAAGAAGTCAAATAACCATAAAATGTCCTTTTACAAGCAATCACTCCACAATTCTTCAAAATGCTCGGAGAAATCAATAAAAATCTGAAATGAATTTGTACTAATGATTTCCATTAATTTAATGATGTCTATAGTGTATTTATGAACAATCGATACGAAAAAGAAATGGTTTTCATCGTACATTCAACAAAAAAAGCAATTGTCACAAAAACATTAATTTTTTTTAGAAAACCACATAATCTTCACTAATCTAGAAGATCTTTCATAAATAATCAAAGTATTCACTAAACCTGGTATGTTTGCAAGAAAAAATATAGGGAGACAATCTAACAACCTTGATATCTTTTGTGATCGATCGTGAAAACCAATAGAAACCTTTGCCCTAATTTGTGAAAACAGGCAATTTCTCAAAAAGATTACTTAACGACACTCAAACAAACTCAAAAATATTAATGCTTGGAGGTCAGAACGAGTGTAAAAAATATTTCAAAAAACAAAAAATTCGGACTTTGATCATAGGAAAATCTACTTTTGAAAATTTTCACGATGTGTGCGAGGTAGATCGTTCGGTTCGGTGGCCATGCGCTCTGTTGCTAAAGAAAAACAACGCAGATTTGTGCTCTTGTTGTTGAACAAAAACCTCACGAACGAGAAAATTAAAGAAAAAATTAAAAACGAACAAGCAAAATCACAAAATATAAAGGATACCTATCTTGACAAGACTCGGATCGGGTTATAAAAAATGATCAAAAACCAAAAACAAGGAAATGGAAAGAGAACATAAACGATCCCTAGTATGGTCACAAATTTGTTATATTTGGACTAATATTTCTTGCGAGATAAGAACAATCTCCCTAGATTTCCAACAAAACCTCGTAACAAGCAGAGACAATCAAACTAATATTTCCACGAATCTGTGTTGCTTGAATCATAAAGCTAAAATGAGAAATGATATCCATACGTTATTGTGAAATGCTTGATGAATATCAGTATGCCTCGATGCAACTCTTCAATGCTTGAAATAGGCACACAAATAGAAACGAAGGATCAAAGGAATATGTGACATATATAATTCAAATATTCGACTAATTGCTCGAAGAGATTAGTAACCAACATCATTTCAATGGATAAACTAACAATAACACAAATCATTCATCATATCCATAAAACAATGTAGTGAGAAAATAATTCAAAAATATAGAAGAGTCTTACAACCTTTGCCTTGATGTCGTGAATCTCCTCCCATAAGTCTACAATCCTTTCCTTAGATGATAAGCTCTCAAGGCTAAGCTTGACCAACATAGAATCTATCTTGACAACCTCCCTACGACCCTCTATTTACTCTAGTTAATTTATAGGCCAAGAGGAGAAACTTTCAGATCCACATCAAAAGGGGGAGATGGAATCCCATATAAGGTGGGATTAGGGTTCCTTGAGGTGAAGTATTTATCTCCATGAGGGGAGGGGATAGGCTCGGCATGAATTTCAAGATTTCACTTGGGATATATTCACCCCATGAGGCTTCTAGAATTAAATTTTTATTTGTACTTTGTTGAGTCATGTGTATGCGAGTCCATAGTGTAATACAAAAAGCGATTATGTGCGGGCTCCAATGGTAGGAGCTGGCTTGTGCATGCGTAGAAACGCTACGAAAGCATGCAAGTCACTAAAAATAAGTTTTTCCTTATAACCAAAACTCTTTCTTTCTTCAAGGTGATTAAGTTGTTAACTTGCAAGCCTAGTGGTTTAGAACACATGAAAAGGATGGTGAAAGATACATTCTAATGGTTAGTTTTCATAGTGAAAAAATGACGTGTAACAATAGTCGAGGCTAATTTTTTAAATATAGGGTGTCATGGATGACCGGCGTTCCCCCCTTGAAATGGATTTCAACATTTTTGCCTTGAAGTCGAGACTTAAGGGATGATCAAGTGTAGGCATAGAACAAAGTACATCTTTGCCATCGATGTAAGAGCTACCTCAACCCTAGGTTTGAAATTTAGCGAATCTCATAATGTTTTTATTTGGGGTGGACCCTTTATTTAAAATGGAAAACCAAAACCTTACCTGTGAAAACAAAGAAAGGAAAACTATGGTACATAAGTAGGGTAAGCAACTCTGAAATTTGCTAAGTAAAGAAGAACTTGAGTTCATGGACATTCACAAGGAGGAATTCAATCCTCCTTCCTAAGGTTTGAAATCTATGGGTATGTTTGGCCAATCTTTTCCCTAATATGAAAAGGACCCGATCCATGGGCTTTGAAATTTGGTGTGCTTACACCTTTGTCCTCATGGGATTTATCCCATTTGATGCGAGGTCACCTACATTAAAATCTTTGTTCCCTGAATTTATAGTCAAACCACCTCTCGATTCGACTTTGTGGTGAACAAAAAATTTGGCCTTTCCTTTTTCCTCTCTTCCTCCCGAGTTTGAAACGGTGTCGATACGGGTCGGCATGGCGGGACGGGGTGAGCCACAAGGTTCTTGTGACAAATGGAGGAGGTGGGTAGGTAGAGGTTTGGCGGTAAAGCCTTCTTTCCCATAGACCGGGAAAGAAAGGGTTGGTCCCAGAGATGGTTTGGGGTAACTGGGGGGGGTGTACCCATAGGGCATTGCACTCGGGCGTTATGGAGTTTGTTGGTGTGAGAGTAAGGTTTTATTGATGATGAAAATTAGGTTTTTATTGGTAGGAGCTCTGCTAAGTCATTGCCTTGGGGGTAATAGTTAGTTGAGTGCTTTCAAACAATACCATTCTCTAAATCAAAATCATATAATTTAAAGAAGAGAAGAGAAATGTGTATCAAACACAAGAGAGGTTGGAACATCGAACATGGTTACGATGTGTTGGTTTATAAAAGATATTACCTCTTGATCATTGACTTGTCATAGTGGGACCTTCAAACACCTTTTGAAGTAATTGATGGCAAGTGAGAATGTATTGGTGTTGTTTGGAAGAATGTGGCACAATCTCTCCACGATGACGTCCAAACCTTTAACAAAACGTTCCTCTGTTGTTATGGTGTTGAAGTGGGGTAGATGGTCGATATTCTCTCTCGGCACATTTCTTGAAAACAATGCATTTTGCGAGTATATGAGTAGGCATCCCTAAACATGGTAGGCCAGTAGAAACCAGCCTCAAGTCTTGTAGGTCGTGGTGTCACCAACATAATGGCCCCATGTGGTCCATCATGCAATTCCTTCAAGACTAGTTGCGTGTCATTGAACTCTAAACACTTGAGTAGTACATCATTGTGATGTTTTCGGAATAATTGTCCTTGTACTAGCCCCGGTATGACGTGACTTTAAGCCTCACAACCCTTTTTCTTCTTGTGGACAAGGTCGAAGGAAAGGTCCCTTGTCCCACGAAATATTTTTTAGATTGGCATACCACCAAGATGAAGACTCGAGTACGATCACGAGCTCACTTTGGTACATCTCAATCTCATGACCCCAACCTTCGATTCCTCGTTGACTGACGGTTACATAGCTTCAACGGCTAATTTACACAATACGTATCCTTTAGCGTAGCGAGTGGGCTTAAGCTCCAGTGTATTTTTGAAGGCAAGTGATAAAAATTCCCCTCCTCATGGAAACAAATAATGATTTGACGGTAGGGTGAGGGATAGAATATTGTTACATAGTTCTTTAGAATGTATGGCCTGAAATGTTTCAATGCTTTTTATATACTATGTATTCATGTTTATCCATGTCTTGGTAGGGATTAAGCTCTACACCATGCGGTTATGCGCTCATGAAGGCTATGGTAGCTCGTCATATTATCATCCATACGCATAAGCACGATGGACAATGGTGAGATTGAGGTAAGAAATATAAAGGATGAAGTCCTTATTGAAGTACGAGACTATATAAAGAAGGTGCCTCCATAATGGATTTCAGCAGTTCGATCAAAATATTCCTCATCTTCTTGATTCCACTTAAAAATTGAGCCTTTCTTAATCATATTTTGTAGGGGTTTAGTGATACAGGTGAAATCTGAAATAAACTTGCGAGAGGAAGTTGATCTTTTGAAGGAAAAACTACATACCTTTTTTCCACTTGGGAGAGAATACATGCGATAAATTTTCACGCGATCGGGATTGACGGTGATCCCATATTTTATTATGATATGAATCGGAAGTGCAATCGATACGCGAAAATTTTCTTCTTGGGATTCAACGAAATCCCATATTTTACGCATCGCTCAAATATTTGCTTCAAATGACAAAGGTGGCCAAAAATATTCACTGAGAATATTGTGACATCATCTAGATAGACCACCATGCTGCGACCCATTAGTCCTCTAAAAGCGGTGTCGAGTCTCCCTTTGGAAGGTTTCTCCAACATTGATTAGACCAAAGGGCAACGTCGAAAAACAAAATTCCCCACTTTGTTTGAAGGTCATCATCAAACGATTTGGTTCAAAGCTTGAGCCTAGTTGGCAATACGGAGAAGCCATCGAGTAAAGAGAACATTTATGAACCAAATACGTTTTGAATAATCTACTCCATAGAGGTAACATGATAGTTGTATTTTTGGGCTTTGGTTGAGATTCTCGAAGTCGACACACAACGATTTCACCGGACTTATTTCGGACATGAACCGATTCGAGACCCGGGTAGAATGCAGATTTTGAAGATAATATGTGCATTGAGGAGTTTATTCAACTCCTTTTGAGTAATAGGCTCCAAGGTAGGATGTACATTCATCAATTGCAGCAGAAGGATTGACCCCTTCTTTATCGGTATTACATGTTGGATAATCACGACGTCATACATTTTGAGGTCATCATAAGTCCGAGCGAATACATCCTGATACCTATTAAATAAGTTGATGAATGATTTATTTTCATCAAAGTGAACATCCGCTACCAAGATTGATGAATTTTGGGTCAGCCTCGGTCCTAAGATTAGTTTTCTCATGTGAGAGTGTGTAGCTTTGTGTCTTAGTATTTGGTGAGACCCCTAAAATGATTCTATAGATCGAGCAATTTTTCCGGCGTGAGTACACCTTTGGGCATGGGTTTACCCTTGCGCTCATCTAATTCTTATTGCAAGTCTTTTTCATACTCTTCCTCTTGTATCACTACATCCTTAAATATGTATGTTTAGCATGATCGAACTTTTTATTCATCATTGAAAACACATAGATTAGTTACATTATACGGAACGAGGTTTATACACAATTTCAATAGAAAAACATCTCTTAATGGTGTAAACCTAGCTACATCATTACCTAAAGTATTGGCGGCAACATTATTAATCCTAGGAACATAATTAATTCCAAAATATTTAAAGGAAGATATTAATCACCATACCACTTTTTGATAACCATTTGAGTGTGGTGATAAAAAAAATGAATCGTATTTCGCACCTACCTCGTGATGGTACTTGAATCACCGATCACTTTCCAAACATTCAACCTTTAGGTTAATCACTTTCTTGAGCCTAAGTATCAATGCCTCTTTTCTGTAGTGTTGTTAGTGCACTAAAACTATAACCTACGAAATTAAAAAAATATTTTTTTGGAGGTCCATGAGGATACGATCGACACTAACTCCATCTTGTGTCTTGGACCCGTCATAATATAACGTCCAAAATTTATTTTCAGTGCATCTATGCAAACATTATTTACATATGTAGTAGATTATTCTTTAGCATCAAGTTTGGAGGAAAGGAAGGAGTTCCAGCTAGGTATTGGGTGTGATGGGTGATGGCAAGGCTTGATATCACCCAAGGTTGGTCTCCGAAACACATTCCCAATTCTTCTTGAGAAAAACTAATGGGCTCTTTTGGGGCCTCCATATCCATGACTATGTACTTCATGTAGGGTTCGTTATTAAATTTGATATGGCTATTATTGCCTTTGTAAGGGATCCATAGGTGGGACCAATAAGTGAGTGAGAAATACCTGGAGTTTTCTTGACCAATATCTACTAGAAAATAAATTGTATGCTTCTAGGATGTCTACGACGACTTTTTCAATACATTGGTACACCACGGAGTACGAGGGAAGTCTAATTATCACATTGTGCAACTCACTGCAAGCCGACGGGGGAATTGAGATCTATCTAGTTGAATGATTTTAAACGTTAGCCTTCTCGGGTTGAATGTTTAGCTTTTTTCATATAGATAGAGGCATAACATTGGTCAATGCACCCAAGTCAACAAGGCAATTTTCCAATTGTAGTTAAATATTTCAAAAAGACAAGAGAAATGGGGGGGTTAAACCTCTCGAATTGAAATTTTCCACGTTTACTATGGATTGGGGGATTGGCGGGGGCGAGATTGTGTAGAAGAGTTTGCCTTTGAAGAGGAAGTAGCTTGTTGGTTGAAGACGTGGTAGAAGTGAAGGCTTTGATGATCAATTCATGTTGGCTAGCTATCTTGAAAAGTTCACGAGTGAAATTTTGGCCCATGTCTTCTTCATGTATTCTATGATATTTCACCCCTAGGTCTAGCGGAGATGGCCTTAAAGAGAGTTGTTATGGGGAAAGGGATTGTCTTGAGACTTAGCCGTGATCACTTGGGAGTAGAGGAGTTGACCTTTACCGTTGGCCAAAACCCATATTTTGGGCTATGGCTCGACGAAGCCTTAGGAGTAGGGTTCGAGGGCCGGATCGAGTTGTTGGTCCGAATCCTTCTCAACGATGCTCTCTTTTTTTATCCTCTACTATAGAATCAATTATCTATCCTTTACTCATGAGGTTATAGATTTTTAGTGGTTTGGATGGGGAATGTCGCCTACGTTGGCTTCTTGGAGAGGCTTGAACCTCTTCCTCGTGAATGAATTCGAAAGCTAGGATAGAAAAACTTGTGTTTTCATTGGGGTGTGGTTTTCTTCCTCGGGATCGTCGGCTTCTTCCTCAAACTCTCCAATATTTGATCCTCGAGAAGTTAAGTAACTATCATCGTTATGCTATGTATCCATTGCGGACGAGTCTTTTCGGAATGGGAGCTTGGTGAAAGGTCACAGAAGTTTTTCTTTACCAATCTCCTCAATGTTGAATTTTATGTTAAATCCTTGAGACGACCATGCGGGAGAATTTCTTTTCTTCTAAAAAATGGTATAGGCGACCTATTACCCAATGAGGTATCACTAGTCTTCCTTTTTAAATATGAGACCTCATTCGTTAGTTGTTTCAAGGATTTGGCTATACTTTTGAAATCAAAAAGTCTTTATCCTTATCACTAGACTTACTAGTTGATGGTTGAGTTTCTTATTTTTTTGGACTTAGACTCGTCAGTGTCATGGTCACGAACTCCTATAAAGAGCATATCCTTTTCCTGACGAGATATTTTGCAAAGTTCTCCTTGGGGTGGCCTTAGCCTCACGCTTGAAAACAAAGTGATATCATGCGGAAGAGACCTGGTGTAATAATCTAAAGTAATAGAATCATCGAGAGCCACATTCGACGGAAATTATTCAAAATGGTGGAAAGCCGGCGGTTAAAATATTTTACCTTCTCCTTCTTATGGAACTTCAATGTGCTCAACTCGAGGAGCATGGAAGGTGTCTTTTCCTCCGATAAATTCTCGAAAGGTTCTCCGAATTCCTCCCATGTTCATATGGAAGCCAGAGGTAGGGAACGATACCAAGTCATGGAGCTTGTTCTCCAGGTGTGGGGAAATAATTTTCGAAACTACATCATCGTATTTCACTACTCATAATTTTCAAGACTAAGTCAAAATTACTAATATGATCTTTGGTCGAGGTTCCCTTTCGGGGTCAAACGTTGGGGTGTGTTTCTTGGGGTGATGGGGCATGTCATGAAGGGGACCTCAGATTTCTAGAGGAGTGTCGAGCCATCCGGACAATGGTTGTACACCGAGATTTATCCCTTTGTAGTGGTTGGAACATGATGTGGTTATTGTTACCTTCGATTCATTTTTTGTGCTTGACCTGAACCCTTCACTAAAGTGGTGTGGTTTTCTGTCATTACCACGAAGGACCCTCACATGTGCTAAATATCTAAATTTCCTTATGTTTTTTTTAAAATTTCCAAATTTCCTCGGGAACACGAAGGTCGCTCGTTAAGGGGAGGATCATATGGTAATGATTATCTCTTTTTCGAGTGTTATCTTCATTGCCTACCTTGAATCACCTCGGGGTTTCTCCTGGGATGGAGGATCATTAACACGAGCATCCTCCAATGACGGTTGATTATCTCCTTGAACATTCTCCTGCTGGGTTGATTATTAACCCCCATAACTATGCTCCTTGGGGCTTCTCTTTCGGATACGAAGGGATTTCCAAAACTTCAATCGAGAGTCTCTCGACGACATCCACATAGTCTTCCAACATCATTCCAATCAAATGTGGCATTGAATTTTCCATGATTCCTTAAACGTGTATGGTACGAGGTTGGAATTATTTGGATTAAGAAGTGATCTTGTAGGTAGGATGCCACAGAACCTACGATGGCTTCACACAGTGAGGACGTATAAGGACCTCAATTGTTCGTGTGTGACTTCATAAAAGGAGTGTCTGCTTCACATGAACATCCTCGATTGGGGGAGGTTAGGAATCCCCGTGTTGGAGATCTTTGAAAAGACGGAACACATGGATGGATAATGAGGTGTCCCCAGGAGAGAATGATGGGGTGCATTTCTAGCTTGATGGGAAGTTTCGGGTGAGGGTATGTGTTGGTGCACCGCTATCAAGCCCTCCTTCCCTAGCGCCAAATATGTTGATGGGTTGGAATTCCGGCAATAATTAGGGGATCTCCCAGGTACGAAATCCAATTAAACTCTACATCGTTTGGTTGGGGATCCCATTCGGTATGTAGGCCGTTTGCCATCTTTACGCTGAAGTGTGCTTGAGACAAAGAGGGACCTATTAAGTGAAAGGGTGTACAAGCTTTAATAAACACAAGAAAGTAATTGATGAGTGCCTCGTAGAACGGATATAATGAATAAACGAACAAACTTTATTGACATGAATATTAAGAAAATGATTGTTATCAAAACCTTTAATAAGATCGAATACATAGAAATAATAAACTTAACAACGAGAAAATTTGTTACCATTTGAAACAAGTGCACAATGCGAGGAATAATATAATATCGATATCAATGAACATTTCTCAACATAGCAGCAGAGCTAGCATATCATGTACCATCCATATGTTAGAGATAACTCTGTATTTGGAAAATACATGAGAAGATAGTGCACCACAAATCAAAGAAGATTTCCTTTCATTTGGACTATGATATTCATAAACCCACCACATCACAAGGCCTTTCATCAGATCCAATAGTGAAAATCAGCAGCTATTACTCCTTGCATTCATAAGCAAAGCACAAATTCTCAAAAAACAATGTATCTCCAAAAACAATCCAAAGCCAAAATTCCTTTACAAAATTCCCTGAGTGTGAATTTATAGAATATATGGTGACTCTTGGTATACCCTTGAATCTTTGGCTCCCTCATGACCCTTGAGCTACCTATGACTTTTCGACATCTTCATGACTCTTTGGATTCCTAATATTTGCTACTCTATATCTTGCTATACAAAAAAACGAGTTTACTCTGCTTTAAGCAATCTAGTGATTGAGAATTTTGGGTCTTCTATGTGATGTTTCTCTGCGAGGGTAGTTTTTCCATAGCTTTGTGTTGAAAACTATCAAGGTTAGATGTGGATTTTATTCATTGTGTTCGTGGAGGCACTCGAGGCATCCATAATTAGAGTACCTTTCTTGGCCTTGATATGGTTGGCAGGGTTAAACTTTGTGTACATTTGACTAGTTCTACCACATACCGTGCAATACTCTCCTTTTTTACACCATAAATAACTTTGTGAAGCTGGGCTTATTTGAATGGGTTAAGAAATGTTTAGTTCTTGCATGCCTCTGCCTTGTTCCAAACAGCTATCCCCCCTTTGTCCGAGATAAGGGACACCATGAATCTCAACCACTAACTCCAACCCTTTGAGAATATGCTTGTATGGGGCAGAACTATGTCCCATCCTTAGCTAACTTATCTCATGATTGGATCCTAATGCCCAATTTCACTTTATTGTTACCGGGTAGTGATCAAATATTTCTTCGGAGGAGTTGGTGGTGCTTACTCACAGATACTGTTGGCCCATTCATGGATGTTGTCCGGTCATTGTAACCTTCTTTATGGAACAATTTGTTCCCAGTGTGTCATATAGTATGGCCAAAATAGGAGCGGTTGTATGATGTAACCTCATCATATCTTCATAAACCACTTCCATGGATCCTCCCAAATTTTGACTTCTTCTTTGATCGAGGCCACCTTAATTCCTTTATTCTTGGTGAGCTGGGAAAGGATATTTTTCTTCTTCCGACTTCCGATTCTCTTCTTCGCCTTGGAAGCCTTTATTCGGATGCATGTAGTTTCTTTGAAGCTGCGATCTATTTTCTCATTCTTCAACATTGAACTGATTTGCATTCATGAAATCGAGTTCCTACGAAGCGATCATTTACGGGACTCCATGATGGTATCTAGGATGATTTCCTTTTCCATAATCTGATAAAGGTTATGATTGTTTCCTGGCGTAAACTTTTCTCACTCTTTACATGATTTTTGGTTGACACAGTCGAAGGTGTGCACAGTAAATTCTAGTACTTTTCATCCTCATTTGGAACTCCTATCTCTCTAAGGGGAGAGATGTCCTCCAATGATGGGGTGGACAAAGAACTTATTTAATGGAGGTAGCTCCACCTATTCATTAATATGTTTTTTTATGTTCAAGGCCTCTTACGCTTGTTACTAGCCTCCTCTTTTTCCCTTTTGTCTTCCACTCTTCCTTTCTCATTTTCTCCACTTCTAGCATTTTCTTTTCATGTTCTTCTTCTTCTATCGTTTCTTCCTAGCTTCCTCTTCCCAGCTTCATGCGCTCTAAGTTATTGTTTCTTATTTTTCCTCTTCCTCAGTTTTTCCTTTGCTCTTCCTCTTATTTATTTCATTGTTCCTCCTCTAATTTATTTTTGTGTTCACTCCTCTCATTTCTTTTTGTTCCTCCTCTTGTTGATTCCTCTAATAATTTTCCTCCTCCAGTTGTTTCCTTCTTTCTCACCTTCTTTTCTTGCTAATGATCTCTCGATTCTTTCAACCTTTTAAGCTCTTCTTCTCTTTTCCTTTTGAGCTCTTTTTTTCTTTCTTTCTAGTGTCACATTTTATTTTCTCTAGTGTCTCATCGTCTTCCCCTTCACCTTGGCGGCTTGGGTACTCTTCCACTTCTTTCCATATTCTTCTTTTTCATATCTAATGCCTCCCTGCTGCTTGTTCTTTAGTGAATTCCACCTTTCCGTAAGCTTATGTTCTCTTACAGAATGTTCATCACGATCATCCCCATCTTCTAGTTCCTCACTTGGGTCGAGCCTTCATTACGCATTATACTAGTTTTTAACCTCATCTTTGTGAGAATGTATGGTGTGTGTGTATCACCAATTGAAGTTGGCCTTCTTGTAATGGGACGCCACCACTGCGGTGAGGTCATAGGTTTGGTAGTTCAACGCCATGAAATGGAACCCCTTCAACTCTTCATCTTCCACTTTGAATTCTTTAAAGTTATATAAATAGTATGCCACATGATAGTGAGGGAAAAAGGCTGGCCAAGGTTTCTTCTTGCCTTTGCTTAGTGTATTTAAAAATTTGGTCGTCATTTGGTAACACACTTCCACTTGCAATAATAAGTTTTTTGTGACAAACTAGGAAGTGCATGAGGCTTTATAGGAACCAAAGACTACGTGAACTTGCCCTCTTGGATCGGAACTAATGTGCCACCTTAGTGATAGTCTCCATGGCTCTTTTCGACATGCATGGAGCATCTTCTCAAGTAAAATAGCCGATAAATAAAGCGATGAATGCATTAGGAATGGATTGTATTCCTTCGATAACGTGGTCACGGAAAAACTTCAGTTCTTGTGTATTGGCTCTTCTACCTACATATTCCGATTTATAGCTCCGGTGGTCCAGCTGACACCTAACACAAATGACATCCAACATATATGAGGCCATGTGCCATTCGGATGGATGGTACGTGTCTGTAACCTTTGTCATGCTTATGTTAGTCCTTAATGTTGTGACTAGAATCTTGACCCCAGTGAAAATTGTTCCTTTGGTAGCGACGATATGCATCATAGGGACCAATGTCTGTGAAAATTACTAATGTCAAACCCTCTTGTATGGTCTGTTAAACATGGCTGAAATCAGTTGATATACTTTCCTCAAGCCTTCTGTCTTATATAGTTGATCTTCATTTGCCCAAAATTTGGAGGATCTTGCCCATAACCCCTTGATGATGTTATGGTTGGATTTTTTAATCCACTCAAGCCATAAGAATTAAATTATTCTTCCTTTCGGGCATTCTATAATATACACCATGTGTTGAATGTATAGTTGCGAAAGGCTCCCAGGCACTGGCTCTTTATTACCCATATATTGGTGTTCATGTTTTCCAAGAATCCAATCAATTACCTCTAATCATGAGAAGATAGGAGGATATGCAACAATTTTGTTGATTTTGAACTATTGACATTTATGTATACGGGAAAATCCTTCTAGTCCTACGGGATGTCTGACTTGGAGAACTATGTGAAAATATTATACCAACTCCACTTGGTGATATTGTTGAGAATGGAAACAATGTCTCCATATATGGGAGGTGGCAACGGGATTGATAACTCTCTTGTGTGTGTTTCCCTCGGGACTCTTACGATTTTTTATCACGATGGTGCCATTTTTCCCGAAAAGGAGGAAATCAAAATGATTGATATTTACGTCATACGGAATGTCAAAAATACAATCCCGATAATACATATGACATGAATAAACATAAATATCGACAAAAAAATAAATAATCAAGGATTTTGAATGTTTAATAGAGCTTGGGGAAGAACATGTAAGGACGAGGTCGCAGGGTGAAAGTGAAAAATGCGACTTAGAGGCTAAATCGTAGGGAGGGACAAGTTGCGGAGGTCGCGGGGTCACAAGGTCACAAAGTGAGCGAGATCACAAGTCGCATAGATACATATATGCATTTAACAATTCGCCTATCGCGGTTTGTTGTGTGACGCTGTCTACCGAAGCGGCTCGTCGAGGGGTCCAAAGCCTAGGCTCTTTGGGCTAGGGGCTTCTTGGGCCAAAAGGACTCAAGAATTGGGTAAAATAGGCTCATTATGTGAGAAATGGACTTAGATGCTAAGGAATAGGGGGTGCGATGTCAGGGTAGTCATCTAGGAGGGTTTTACGAATAGTAATGGGATTTGGAGAGTTACTAAAGTAAATAAAACCCTCCTTTATGGAAGGTGGACGGTATGCGACCGGAGTGAGACACATGGAGAAACAAAATAATTGGGAGGACGAAAATCCACCTACCTAGAGGAAGTGTACCCTGATGGGTTTACCCCATGACATCCAAATGCTACGCTAAAACTAAACAATTGACCAATCAGCTCAAACGACTATATATATAAGGTTTCACATGAAGGAAATAAATGAGGTCACGAGGTCACAAATTCTGGGTTTTCCCTTTTGACCTTTGTGACCCTTGCAACCTTACGACCCTTTTGGGGTCACGAGATCGCAAAATTAGAAAATCAAATTGGCATCGACCTTTGCGACTTTGCGACTTATTAAGGTCGCCGTTGCAAGGTTACGCCAACGGTGAAAGGTTACAATTTTAATGTTTAATGGCAATGAATTAGGAAAAAGTGAGAAATTTTTGCAAAATTAGTAATATCATAGGCTTAAAAATATACACTTGATGTGACTTTCGATTTAAGAAAGAATATCTTCAAACTTTTGATAGTTATACTTGTGAAAGAGTTGAAGGCAATAAAACATATTGGTAAGAGACTAAAGTTGAGCTTTGGGAAATAGGGCTCCAAAATTCCCTTTCAAAGGTCAAAAACTTTGGAGGTTTTTTGCGACGGTCTAAAAGCAAGTTGTTATTTTAATTCTACCTTTAATTGGTTATTTGATGACCAAACTTTGTAACATAGAATCTACCTTTGCGGTGAATATATTTTTGGTGATGTACTCAAGTATTGTTTAAATTACCTAAAGCGCTCTATTGTCCCAAAAATATAGTTATTTATGTAAGAGTTTTTATATTTTTGATAGTGTGTGTTGTTGATCGAGAGAAAGGTTTGATGCGGATATGGTTTATGGTACAATTGTGGTTTTATGTCTATAGTTGATGAAAGTGGATCCAATGTGAAAATGTATGAAGTGAGGTCATTTTCTTGAAATTTCTGATACTCCCAGCCAGTAGAGATTGAAAAATCGGGGAATGGTTGTTTCCTTCGGTGGGTGCCTCAGCTGAATGGTGTACGCAAATAGAGTTAGGAAGTTGGTGCTTCCATGAAAGTGGGTTCTTGAATGCGGTGGGTGTCTTCAAACTCATTTTGGGGTCGATGCCTTAAACAAATTGGTCTTTGCAAGTTGTTATGGGAGTCAATTCTTCCATCAAGTTGTAACATTAGTGGTGGGTGATCGCATCATTTTGAGTTGGTTCCTTGTAATTTGGTGCTTTCACCTTTGGTGGTTCCGATGATCGATGTAATGAGTTCTAGTGATCGATGTAATGAAATATTATATTTAATAATAAGAAGACAAATGTGCAATGGTTTTTCTCCCGGAAGTGTTTCCACCTATAATATTTGTGTCACATGTGTATTCTTTTCATGGTTATTTTGTATTGCTTTATGTTTTTTATTTCGTGATTTTATGATGAATGGTGTAATAGTTAAAATTGGTAAAAATTGATTAATAAGCCTTGATATTTGATTCACACCCCCCCTCTCAATATCAACCTAGTTTCCAATAATTAGTAGCGAGACGGGGGTTCCTTCAAGGGAAGCTTAATTGCTTGAAGGTAGATCATGGGTAACCATGAGTGGTTTATAGTGGATGGAGCACCAATTTTCAATGGATCAAAGTATTTGATTTAGAAGAGTGGAGTTAAATCTTATTTGTGACTCTTGATTTAAATAATTTTCTATTTGTACAATATACTACATGGGATAATTATAATGAAGAATTGAAAGATTATTATGAAGGGATTATCAAATTGTGATTAGATTTAGGTGAGACATTTTCATACAAAAAAAAAGATATGATGTATAAGCGCCAATGGATTTATGAAGAAGGAGGATTATGGTCATCAAAAAATGTTGAAGATCCTTGTTGCTTAGGTAATGACGGAAATATCAAGGAAGATCCCCTAGTCATATATTTCATTGTTAAAGGTAAAAACTGAGCGATAAAATGAAGAAGGTTGCTCAGAAATAAAGGAACTCTCCATTGATTGATAGTTCCCCTATTGTGAAAATAGTTTTTCCATAGAAGAAAGAACTGATGCAGAGAATGAGACAAAAGAATTAGTAAGTTGTCCAATATACAATATGGATGTGATCCTTTTCTTAGCCTATTCATTTGAGTGCTTTGAATACAATCATATACCTATGAATATCTAAGTATTTAGGCATGGATATGATGTAATGATTATACTTGAATATAAACTTGATTGAGAACTAGATGAAATGAAAAGACCCCTAGTTGAAAATAGGGATCAAAGAAACGACTCTAAATGTGTGATGATAAAGAACATGAGCTTACAAAAGATATTATTAGATTGAATGCTTAGTTGAAGGGAGGAAAAAATAGTTGAATAAGTGATGGGAATCTAGCTTAAGAGAAAGAAAGTACGATGCGAAGACTAGAGGCTAAGGTTGTTTCAATAAGAAATGAGCTAAAAAGGGAAAAATAATCGGCTAAAATTAGAGAAAGAGAAAAATTTAGGACAACACTTACTCAACATTCAAATATATCCTCTGTTAAATCAAGCGTTGGATTTCATAAGGGGAATCCATCCCATAGGAAACTACATGTGAAGCAAAAACAATAAGGCAACATCCAAAAGGCTTGTAGTAGGAAATATCAATTGCATAGTCAGTAGATGAAGCAAACAACAAAATTATCAGATGAGGAATGCACCAAGAAACACATTTACTTCAAGAATAACCTTCCTCCAAGAGATGAGTATGGAAGATTCCAAAAGGAGGAATAAAAACTATGTGCCCCTTTTTTGGAATATGTAGAGTTTAGACTTACCACAAATTTGGACACATTGCGATGGATTTCAAAATAAGAATGATCATACCTTCTTAGTAGAGTATGCAAAAATTTGGGAAATAAAAAGACAAGCTAGATCTATTCAAGTGATTATTCAAGGAATAATTCTCCCTTCAAGAAGATTATCAGCCTTCGAGGGTATATGATTTATTTCATGGATATTTCTTTTCTTGTAACATCTTTGGCTACAAGATTGTAGATTTTTAGATCTCGTGTAATGAGTAGGAACATAATGAATTGAAGAAAGAGGGTGTAATGTGAACAAAAATATATATGATCCTTTTCCCCATATTTTATCACATAATATGTTATGTATACAATAATCTTGGTTATATGGTAAGGTATTGTAGGTGCTCAAATCCTCAAAATCAACCCACACACAAAGTTTGCCAGGATTGGTTGAGCCGAAGGTAAAGAAGAAGCCCTCATAAAGCATACTAAGGTTTGGAAAATGAAGGAAGAATAGAAAATGACTTTAATAAAAATTGAAGTTAGCATGGTCTTAGGGGGGGCATATAGTAGCATCTTGAGTTGCATAAAAGAATTGTCAAAGATTAACCACAATAGTAGAAGAGTAGTGTTGTTGGACGTTGGATAAACTAGTGCTCACCGTGTGTTTCATGACATGTACTTAAAAACGCACTCTCATGGATTTTTTAACTTTGTCGATCTGTCCATTTACTAACACACTGTGTTTTGGTGTAACAAAAATCATGATTCCAGCAAAGTGGTACCATAGCCAAAGGTCTCAAGTTTCAATGACACTCGGATGGATGCAGGGGGGAATATTGTTGGATATTGGATAAACCAACACTCCCGTATGTTTTACGACATGTGCTTAAGCACTCTCATTAGTTGCTTTCTGGTGATGTGTCCTTTACTAACACTGCCAAGTTTTGTGTAATGACCATCGTGATTCAACAAGTGTGTCCAAATTCTCAAAGAAAAGTCAAGTACGCGGAGATAAGAAAGATAAAGAAAAAGTGTAGAAGGTGCATGAGCTCAAGGGGAGCTACACGATAAGATTTGATTGTTCGAAATGGCTACAAATGAAATTTACACCGGATATTTGTTTTACTCTTATTCTTGGTTAGTATAAATCAATGCATATAACCTTGTTTGTTCATGTTTATCGATTGATATATTAGCTTTTAGTTGGAGGCACGTCTTGCTTGTATGTTCCAAGGAGGAATGAGAAAACGAGAATATAAGATTAAAACAACCATGGAAGTGAACCCTTTAGTGGGAGAGGATCCTGGGATAATGGAGATGTGTCTTTGAAGAATTGAAGAGATAGCATATGTTCGAGAGATTATCTAGTAGTTTCTAGAAGCTACAATGATGAAAGAATTGTTAGCATTGGTTGATATTAGTGCCACATTTTTCATGTCCCAATAACGGGAGTTTGGTTTGGTTTATAATGTATAATTTGCATGTGTTGGTGTTATAGCATCATTTTCTACCTTTGTATATTTGATGCTTTGAGTTGTAATACCCCAGGTTTCCCTTTCCCTTCAAACTTGGTCCTTTATCTAAAATATTATTTTAAATTCCATATGCGACTTTGCCCTCTCAAAAGCATGTGCACGGGTGGGTCCATCTATTCCCAACCCGCGTATATAATTTGAAATATGAAAAAATATAAAAATCCTTATTTTTGGGCGAGGTTTACGGTTACCTTTCGGAATCCTACCTACAGAATCCCGTAGCCTAGCGTATCCCAAATTAAACAATTGTTTTGGGGTGGTATAAATACACCTCATGGGAAGGCCTAAAGAGGAGATAGATAGGATATTGATATTATAGCCAATTAGTCCACGATAAATTCTGATTTATCCATGTTCCTCATACACTCCCGATTGTGGAAACCCTTGTTTCCTCACAAATTGTTCATCCTCTTTATATGACATCTCGATGTATGCATTTTGAAGAGATTGTTGAGGCTTTGGGTTAGACGGATCAAAAGATGGTTTCGCTTGAAGGTTTTGTGGTTGAATTAGGTATTCCTCCACATTTATTGAAAACATCAATAAAGAAGATTTGTCTTGTTCTTGATAGTATGATATTATTGATTTAACTCCTTGTTTCCTATTATGAATGATTTCATGTTTTTATACCTATATTAGTTTAAGTATGAGGGGTTTTAACGATTACGTATATTAGATATCATTTTTAGGATTCCATTGCGTTAATTTAGTCATTCATCTATGACCATTTCCATGAGAGGTAGTCGTAAATGACTAATTTCTCATGATTTTTTGAATAGTCCACTTAGCACTCATTGCATCGGTTGATGCTCACAAGGGTGAAGAGAAGTGGGATTGAAACTAGTGAAATGAATCACATAGTGTCGATCATCACTTAGAACTTGCACTCGGTAACAGGACTACCGGGATGTGCCCATCCCGAACTCCTCTGGCTCAAGCACGCTTAGCGTGGAGTTTTCCCCACAATCAAACCCGCCAGCTTGCTACCCCATTTGTAAAACCTTATGTGTGTGCCTCATGAACCATTCAAGAAAAGAGATCCCTTTACTCTTAGTATTTTAAGTATGAGGAGTTTCCACAGTGCATTATATTAGATATCATTTTTGAGTTAAAATGCATTAATTTAGTCATTCATCTATGACCATTTCCATGAGAGGTAGTAGAAAGTAGCCTGACTAATTTCTCATGAAAATGGTCATAGATGAATGACTAAATTAACACGATTGTCAGAAATGATATCTAATATAATACTAGCAGCCTCATATAAATACTAAGAGCAAAGGGATATCTTCTTGAATGGTTCATGAACTGCAATAGTTGCTAAGGTTTGCAAATGGGAGTAGTAAGCTAAGTGGAAACTTGTTGTGGGGAAAACTCCCACGGTTAAATACCATGAGCCGGAGAAATTCTAGAGACACAAGGTGACCTCCGGAAAGTCACGGACCTGCGTGCAAAGCCTCGGAAAGTTGACGCTATGTGATTCATTTCACTGGTTTCAATCCACTTCTTCACTTGTGAGCATCACCCCGTGCGATGAAATAAGTGAGACTATTGAAAATCATGAGAAATTAGTCGATTCTGACCTCTCATGGAAATGGTCATAGATGAAATGACTAAATTAATGCGATTGAATCCGGCAAAATGATATCCTAATATAATATGCCAAAAACCCTCATACTTAAAATACTAAGAAGTAAAGGGATCTCTTCTTGAATGGTTCATGAGAGCCAAAATAGTTGCTAAGGTTTTGCAAATGGGGTAGCAAGGCGAGTGGGCTTGATTGTGGGGAAAACTCCACGAGTTAAGCGTGCTTGAGCAGGAAGGAGTTCTAGGATGGGTGACCTTCGGGAAGTCTTGGTTACGGGTGCAAGCCCCGAAAGTGATGATTGATGCTATGTGATTCATTTCACTAGTTTCAATCCCACTTCTTCACCCACAGCGAGCATCACCGCGATGCAATTGATGCTAAGTGGACTATTCGAAAATCAAGAGAAATTAGTCATTCACATTGCCTCTCATGGAAATGGTCATAGATGAATGACTAAATTAACGCAATTGAATCCGAAAATGATAACTATGTTATTATATGATCTAACGCTAATATCTTGAACATGCTTTGAACTACTAAAATTAGATGTTCTTTTCTTGAATAGGTTGCGGGTTTTGAAGCATTGGAAGAAGAATAAGGTTTGAACCTGAAGGATCTGCCTTCAATCGTAGGACCTATGGGTACTATCCTTTCATCCTATTTCGATATTTTAAGCATTAGGACTACTTGTTTGGATGCTTCTTGTTGATGAATTCCCTTCTCTCTGTTGGGGCTTTCAACGGACCTTGAGGTGTATCCCATAACGGGGTGGCGACTCCACTAGGGATTACATTCTTGTAATTCCTAATTTAGGTTGTTTCTCTCCTGAATCTGAGCTTTCTTGTTTGGTTTATTGACTTTTCCGGTATCTTTGATTCATTTGCAATACGGGCCAAAATTTTGATCTTGGATCGAGACTAAATTTTTATTTTTTCTTTCTTTGGATTTTTTATACGTGTTTTCCTTGATTACGGTCATGCTCACATACTCGGAAGTCTATCACTGCTAAGGCGCATATGTTTAGTTTTAAATGAATTTTTCAAGTTACGAGTCGGTAAGTGTTTTGCTTGATTTTTTAGTAGGTCTTTTTAGCCATTTATGGTGGGAGAGTCTTGTTTTTTAAAGTTTTTCGGTTTCCTATCTCTCTTGGTGAAAAACCTAGTCGACTAGGGTTTTCCCTTTTGGTGAAGTGTTAGTTTTGTGTTTGGAGTTCAGGCTTCTTGCTAAAGTTCTTAGCTTCTATGGGCATTTAGAATAGAGAATTAGTCTTAATTTTCTTATGCCCAACCTTTCTGCTTCTTTGCCTTTGCTTTGCCTTCCTTTGTGCTTTTGGTTTTCTTGGTTTTGAGAAAGGTGTTTCTTGATCTTGAAGATTTTTCTTGATTTTCTTGAAATTTTCTTACTTGTTGAAGTTGTTATACTGCGATCAGGTAGAATTTTTTTGAGTTTGTAACCTATTTCCACTTTTTAAGTCTTGTCACGTTAATTATTTCTATGAATTATTGAATTTGAGTTCCTTTATGCTCGATTTTGCGATCTTGAAGTCTTTTGGTAGTTTTTACATTCTCAAAGACCCTTTACGTCCTTAAAAAGGAAAAATTCAAAAAAATGTGTGTGTGCCTTTTCTTTTTCTTTTGGTTTTGTTTTAGGAATCCTTATCATTTTGAAAAAGTGTAAAATATTTTCATTTGGTTGAATTTTCTTTATTTTGGGGCAAGTTCTTGTTTGAATTTGTTCCTCCTTTTGTCAAGTTTGTACTCTTGATCTTTGTTGAGAAACACACTTTCTTGTTTTTTAGAGTAATCCTAGAATCTTGCATTAGGCATTTGTAGTTTGCATTAGAATAGTTTCATTGTAAGCATTTTTAGTCTTTGTAGATTTTTTGAGTGTGTAAGTGTGTATTTTAAAAAAGAAAAAGAAACTTTCTTTCATTAGTTTGTTCATAGTTCCCTTTGTAGAAATTTGTTCCATCGAAGAAAAATTTGCATGCATGTAACGGAGTTTCTGTTGGTTTCTTCTTGTGTCCAATAACACCATAAGTTGCACTTCCATCTCACCCTTGACCTAAGAACAACCTTTAAAATCAAGCTCTAAAACTAAAATGAGCTAAAATTTTTAATTTTTCATTATATACATCAAGTAGCCTAGGTCATTAGGGCCTGGAATAGTTGTGTGGAAGGGAAGTAAATCTTCAAAAGGAGCCACTAAATTTAAATATAGGGGGGGGGGGGGGGGGGGGGGGGGGGATTAATTAAAAGAGAGAGTGAAATCCGGTTTTACGGGTGCAAGTTGTTGGGGGGGGGGGATAATGGAGTCAAGCACGAGGCGGTGAAAGTAGGGAAGATAGATACCACCTCTCCTACTTGTCGGATCACGACCAGACGTTCCGCTTAGCTTCCAATACGAATTGGTGACCTTGATTTCCGTTCCTAAGTATCACATAGGTATTTGTGGAGAGAACACTTGTGGCACGAGGGCGAGATGTTGCATCACGTTCATTAGTACTTCTGGGAGGTGCCCTTGCGAAGCTTGGGTACTTGCACCAACAATGATTTTGTTTGGAGGTCAGTGTAATTTCTTATTGCACCTTTTGCTAGTAGGTCTAGGGCGTAATTACCCCAGAATATTTTTAAAATGTCCTTATATATTTGCTCTTATATTTTGGTGTCATTTGTCTTAATCATCGAAAGTAGAAATACTAGAAATTATCTTGATTGGTTGCATCTTTAGGGACATTTCAAAGAGTTATATTTGCTCTAGATTGTCATAGATTTATAATTTTTTGAGTCTTTATAAGTTTTAATAATTAAAAGTGGCTGATTGATCAGCTTGTCGGGCCATGAGGCTTTTGTGGGATATCACCTGCTGAGTTTCGAGCCTTCTTTTAAAAGGAAGTAGGAAGAAATCCTGCTTTGGTGATTTTAAATCGGTAACGTGGCTTGTATCAGTGATCTCAGCTTGGGGCTATAGTTTCATAGGGTGTCCCCCTAGTGTAAGTCAATGATTTGGATAGGGTACTTAAGTCCTTTCTAGGGTTCTCTTCCGGTCGAGAAGACAAGGTTCGAGGTTGAAGAGATTCCACCAAGTCACTTTGTGACTCCTTTGTCACCTCTTTCTCCTAGTTTTTCAAAAGTTGTATTATACGTTAGGACCTAACTCAAAGTTGACAAGTCCTGATTTTTCTCCTTATTTTCTTTCGATTTCCCAACTGTTTGGAGAACAATTTTGGATATGAGTGCTAAGTGCATACTCCTCTTTCGGTTGAAGAAGGAGGTACAATTTCTTTATCAAATATCACTCCTACTACTATGATGACCGAAACCTATCTCCATTCCATCTTCGGTGGGGGCACCCAAGCTTTTGCTTCCCACAACGATTCCTTTCATTTGGGATGCCTTATAGTTCAATTCCATAGTTCCTTTAACCATTTTCTCTTGTTGTTTCCACACCTATATGTTATGGCTGGTGGTTCAACATCTTTCGAGAGGTTTTCCTTTTGGAAGTGGTCATATCCCTCATTATAACCCTTCTTTGGGCTCTCTTGCCTTTCTCTGCTCAAGGTCATGGTTTTACTCTTTTCAAGGAGTTCAAGGCTTTAATCATTTTCAAGGATGGACTAAACTTGATTTTAGTGGTTTAGGAATTAGAATCGATTTTTACGGTCAACGAGGAACCTTACTTTCTCATTCGTAGAAAAGGTTAGGGCTTTTATCCCCTTCTCGATGCGTGGAACCCTTAACGAGGGCTCTCATCTCCTTTTAGTGCTTTGATTGGGGGAAATTTTCAGATGTGGTAACCATTCGAAAGGAGGAGGTCATATTACCGAAGATTTTTATTGACCACAAAGTTTTTCCTTACGGTTCGATTTCTTCTACGAACGATCACTTAGCAACCAGTGCCTCTGCTCAAATCAATGCTATTCTTTTCAAAATATTGAGGAATCCTTCTCATGGTGGGTGGAATTCTCATGGTCCTTCACGCTTACCATTCCTGGCAACTATAAATTTTCCATATGCCGAAATTGACTAACAATCCAATTCAGCTATAACTTGGCTTGGCCTCACAGTTCCTACTAAACTTCCATCGAATATCCCAAAATTCAAAGGAAAGTACGGGGAGGATCCGGTTGATCATGTAACAACTATCCATTTATGGTGTTCATATAACTCCTTATTGATGATTCAATTAGGTTGAGATTTTTCCAGCCTTACCTTAACTGGAAATTCTTCCAAGTGGCACATAGAGCTTGGTGGGAATACCTTTGCTTATGTTAAGTGAATTGTCTCTTATGTTCTTGAACCATTTTCGAGTTTCTCATTCGATATGATGTTGGAACTAAGCTATTGACTAGTTTCCAACTATAGAAATTATATGTGCTAAGCATGCATATGTCCTTGATCCACACGATCTCACACTATTTAAATTTATACGAATCTTTTGAATCAATTCCACTTGTTAATCTTTTGCGGATAATTTAATTGCACACACATGTAAACATAAATAAAAACAATCGCATAACACAGAGTTTTTAAGCTTTATTTGAAAACCCCAAATATATATATTATGTATCATGGAGATCATATGAAAATCTCATACAAAGCTTATCACGAGCTCTCGGTATAGTATAATCGTCATACACTAATCGGGACCAATCTTGCAAATCCAATATATGATCTGCCTCCTACTAGCCTGTCTCCATTGTGCAATGCTCTGTGAAGAATAGCTGCGAATGAATTCAAATTACTCCATCCTTGACACTACGCAATCCTCATTGGCATCTCCACTATGTGTGTGATGTAATAAATACACCACTATAGTCACAACGGATAGTCTATCTTGCCCTTTCACCTATCTCTCCAACGGATCTCCTTGGGCCCCATCATACTATAGTTAAGCATTTGTATTTTTCAATTGATTAATGATTTATTATTTGTGAATTAATTAACTAATTAATTCACTCCTCCTCACTAGTGTATCATTCAGTTAGACTAGATGCGACTAGCTCGGTGGAAGGTCTAAGCGAGTTAAACTAAATACAACTCCATCAACTACTCTTCCAACCGTGTCATAACTACACGCCCATGAGTTCTAAGCGAGTCCTCCATGAATTAGCTCCGGTAAACCCTTGGCAATTGCATAATTCCCTCGATCCAGCGATGCCACATCGTGCAACGGGCGAAGTGCTCGAGAGAGAATAAGTTGATGTTTAGTGTCGATTATTATTAAGAGCTAATAATAATCGACATGAATCTATTTTTAGATTAGTGATCTATAAATAGACTTCACCAATATTCTAAAAATATAATTTCATCTATTTTCCAACTTGACCAACCATCCAAAAATAGCACCCTGTAACTTTGAAATATGATCATCATGTCTAAAACTAGACATAGTCTAAAAATAGACTTGTGCCAAAAATAGCCTACAAGCCTACTTAGTGAAGGCGAATCTTTTCACTAAGCTCATCATCTTGTTGAATCTCAACACTCCCTCTCAAAAAGATAGGGATTATCCTTCACCCCAATCACGCCTCTGTAATTGTTCAAATTTTAGCCACGGTGAGCGCCTTCGTCGAGAATATCTTCATACGATCCCTCGGTAGGAATGTCTTGAAGCAGTAACCTGTGATCTTCATTTGCCTGATACGATATGATGATACCATATATCAATATGTTTAGATCTATCATGAAACACGAGTTAACCAAGAGTTTAATGCAACTGCGATTATCACAATGTATCACCGTGGGATCTAAATGTGAACGAACAAACCAGCAGGAATCTTCCTCATCCGGATAGCCTCACATGTGGCGACTTGCTGCCATGTGATACACTTCATTAGAACTAAGTACTAGAATCTTTGTTTCTGGTGTACCAAGAAAATGTAAGTAGATCAGAATCTTGCCGAAAAATCCCTCTTGATGTGCTCTTTATTTGTTGGCCTTCTGCCCAATGCGCATCCTTGATGCCTTCACCTCATACGTATGCTTCTTGTCTGGCGTAAACCATACTCGGATGTGCCCACGAGATATCTCAAGACATGCTTGCACCTTGCTTCAAAAGAGCTTGGTGGAAAGCAACCATCGCTTGTGAAAGTTGGTTCCTTTGCGCAGCATATGTCTAGTCTTGCATTGACTAAATACATGAGTGAACCCACCAATGCAGCCGATAAATAGTGGCATCCACTACCTGCGCGATGTAGCATCCTCTTTCTTCCAATTTCTGGAAGAGGAGTGTACGATAATTTTCGACCTTGCATGTGAAACTTCTCCGGTATCTCCCGAGACATGCTGCCTTGGAGACACAAATAAGTTCACCTTCCCAGCGCCATATTTCCAATCCAAGGATATAATGAAGGGGCCAAATACTTTATCTCAAACTCCTTTGCAAGATCTTCCTTGCATGAGTGTATCAATTGCTCATCACCTATTGGTATTAAATCATCAACATAAAGCCTGATTAAAAGCTTACCCTCCACCACAATGCGGTACGGGTTTGCATCAGCCTCACTCTTGGTGAAGCCAAGTCCGGTGAAATAGTTGTCGATACGAGTGTCACAGGAGCACGGGGTGCTTGTTTCGGCCCATACAACGCTCTTTTGAGCATGCACACATGTGACTCAGCATTGAAGATCTCAAATCCTTCGAGAGTTTTGCTCAATGTACACCTCTTCCTCAATGATCCCATTAAGGAACGCGATCTTCATCCACATCGATGAATGTGCCAACCCATTTGCCAGAGAGCAAGGATGGTCCATGTAAGCGAATATCGTGCGACGCGGTGCAAGGTTTCTTCATAGTCGGTACCTCAATCGCTGAGAAGCCTCGAGACATGAATATTGCCTTACACTTCTCGACACTCCCATCGGCGGCTTGATTTACCTTGTAGATCCATCTTGATCCTACAAGCTGATTTTCCCAGGTGCAGGAACAATCTCCCAAGCACGTTTACGACAATGGAGTCATACTCCTCCCCACCATGGAATCTACCCATGTGAGCTCACACACCTACTTCTTCAAAAGAAGATGGCTCTGTGTGATACACTTTCTCATAAGAGCCATGTATCATTCTCTTGATCGGTGGCCCATCTCTTGTACCACACTGCTTGTGATGTAGGAACTCCTGCATTACGTACGCATCCACCTTGATCTCTCAAATTTTTGTGGTACACTTGTTGCCTTGTCCCACAATATTTCGGTTTTGCATGAGTGGGGCTCCTCCCTCCCCATGAATCTCCTCTTGTGGCTGATCCACATACGGAGGCTCATCTTTGCGAACAATAAGTTCCTCCTCAACGTACAGCGCGGCTCCTTTCAAGCGACAACTTCATGGCTTTCCTTATTGAATTTTATATCCCATCACTGAGTCATTTGGCCATGCAGAGAAAATACACACGATAATTATGGGGTGTTTCTGTACCCACAAATATCTCAACCACGCGATCAGCTCCGGCTTCTTCCTAGCTTCCTTTGTCACATGAATGTAAACGGGCGAGCAAAAAATCTTCAAATGAAAACATCAGGGCTTCTTACTAGAAAGGCTTCTTGAGGTGTACTCATGCCAAGTACTCTATGAGGACAACGGTTTTGCACATAAGCGCGGTGTTGCATGCTTCCGCCCACAAGTGCATCGGTGGGCCACGGTCATGCAACATCGCTCATCACAACACCACGATAATTCTATTCTTTTCTCTGCGTGACCCCATTCTGCTGTGGGTTGTAATGCTGGGTCTCTTCGAATTCCCTTCTTTGCTATAGAAGTCTTTGAATTACATAGAGATGTATTCACAACCATTGTATCGCTCGGCGGAAAGCTTTCACTTGCTTCCACGGCTCTTCTCCACCAATGCCTTGAACTCACTTAGAACTTTGAGAACGTTTCACTCTTCTTCTACATGAAGAAGATCCAACATCTACGAGAGTAGTCATCCAAAAATATCACTTAATACATGACGTATTTTTTGTTGAAGCAACTGAAACAGTTTATGTCTATGTGAATTCTCTCAAGTCTCCTTTGACACGATTCTCCTTCTCATGAAAGGTGGTCTTCACAAACTTACCCATAGTACATCCCTTGCTTCCGGTTGTTACGAAGATTACCTTGGGAATTCTAGTAGAAATTTGCTACAAAATCTTCAAATCGCCATGGTGAAGATGCGCCCAATCTCCTATGCCATAATTCGCCCTCATCTGAAGCTCACCACTTCTTTGCTTTTCCCACGATTTCGGTGCCTCGCCATCTACCTCTGACTTGTGAATATTATTAATTTAAACCCCTATCTTCTTGGTTTGAACCATTTTTTATGTCGAAGGAAGGCTTTTCCCTCACCCAAAACAACATCATAACCCTTTTCTTCCATTGCGGCGGACAAGTTCTTCTTGGGCCCCAGGAACATGCATAACATTCTTCAACAAGAATGGATTACCGAACTCCCTCTCAAAGGTAATGGTCCCAATGCCCGGTCATGTTGTCTTAGAGCCATCATCGCCCATCTCTATATATGCATACGGGTCCTTCTCCTCGAGTCACTAAACAACACACTCTTTGTCTCCGTCATATGGAAAGACGCACCATTTCATCGAGATACCACACGAATCCCATACAACTTGAAACCAAGCAAGCGATCAAGGAGAAGTCAAGTTCAAATTGCAAGGCTGAGGCCTCTCCGGTTGCGGATCTACCCGACTTTGCTTGTCCTTCTTCTTATGTGGACATTTGGTAGCAAAATGTCCACGCTCGTGACGGGGTGTGAAAACACTTCACTTTGGACAAATCATGCTTCTTGCCTTTAGCACGGATTTTGAAAGATTTCTTCCCCTTCCCTTTCCTTGCTTTGGCAGCCAAAGCACAATTCTCTTCATCTTCATTCTTCGATGAAGAACCATCCCCCAGTACCCCACCTTATCTCCTCCTGCCACAAAGATACGACCAAAGTCACTCCCATCAAAGAAAATTTCTCCGAGTCCATTGACGAGTCTTTGCAGCAACTATGCCAACTCTTCGGAAGCCCAAGGAGAGCCAAGCTCACCAAGTCTTCATCATCAACGATGCTTACACTTCCTAGTTCATCCTTGCGGTGGAAAAGCCCAGTGAGTATTTTTTGAATATTGCTCATGCCTATCACATTTTTATTTTTACGAGCTTGTCTTTGGATTCAACTTCCTATGGTCACTTCTGCTTTGGAACAAATGCATCAAAGCCTTCCACATTAGATAGGTGGCTTTCCCATGAAACTGAACACAATATGGTCCTTCACACCTTCCTCTAGAATCCTTCTCGTCTTCTTTGTCTTCTTTGCCATCGTACGAGTAGTGCGGCATCGCTAGATCTAGGCTTAGGAACATCGCTATCGATGAAATCCTTGATTACATTATCCTCCGGCGCTGCCTCCATCTTGTCCTTCTAGGATATGTAATTTGAGCTCCCATCAAGGGCATACTCCAATCATAATAACCCATTGAAAGCCATTTCAATGTATATCAACAAACTGCACCAAGAATCTTTTGTAGCAAATTTGAATTGTCCACCGAAAGCACAAACTCACTTTACAATTGCAATCTTATATTAACAATGCTTCGATACCATGTAGAAATTATAGCATAAGCATGCATATTTCCTTGATCCACCTAATCTCACACTATTTAACTTTATGCAAAGATCTTTGAATCAATTCCACTTGTTAATATTGTGTGGATAATTTAATTGCATACACATGTAAAACATAAATAAAAACGATCGCACATAACAAAGTTTTTAACTAGAAATCCTGAAGCTAAAAACCCCAACTATATATTATGTATCATAGGTCATATGAAAATATCATACAAATCTTATCACAAGCTCTCGGTCTGGGTACAATCATCATACACTAATAAGGACCAACCCTTGCAAATCTGCACACCGATCTACGCCTCACATGGCACCTCCAGCTGTAGCAATCTCTGTTGAAGAAATAGCTGCGAATGAATTCAAATTACTCCATCCTTGACTACGCAATCCTCATTGGCATCTCCCCTTGTGTGTGTGATGCAATCAATGCACCACTATAGTCACAATAGACCGTCATCTTGCCCTTTACCTATCTCTCCGCTGGGTCTCCCGGAAACTGTCATACCGCTGTGATTAAGCTGTTGTATTGTTCAATTGATTAATGAGTTATTATTTTTTGAATTAATTAACTAATTAATTCACTCCTCTCACTAGTGTATCATTCGGTTAGACTAGATACAACTAGCTCAGCGAGTCTAGCGGAGTTAAACTAAATACAACTCCATCAACTACTCTTCAAACGTGTCCATAACTCTTCCCGCGAGTTCTAGCGAGTCCTCCATGCATTAGCTCCGGTAAACCCTTGAGGTTGCATAATTCCCTCGGTCCACGATGTGCCACATTTGTGCGGTGAACTAAAGTGCTCCAGAATAATTTTTTGTTTAGTGTACGATTATTATTAAGAGCTAATAATAATCAACATGCATCTAATTTTTAGATCAATACAGTCTATAAATAGACTTCGCTTAATATTCTAAAAATATCATTCATCTATTTTTCCAACTTGACCAACCATCCACAAATAGCATCCTACAACTACACAAATATGATCATCATGTCTAAAAATAGACTTGCACCAAAAAAAATAGCTATGAATTTGCCAAGTGAAAGGCGACTCTTTTCACTAAGCTCATCATCTTGTTGAATCTCAACACCAACATGACAAAACAGCAAATTTCGACCATATTCGGGAATGGTAGAGAAGGAAAGAGCTCTTTAAACCCTATATTCCTAATGAATTCCTTCTAGAATGGTTCTTAAAATATTTACATCAATCTCGAAGGATGTATCACACTCTGAGGTATTTACCAAAGAAGGCTATCTTTAGAGTCCATCAATTAGAACTTATATACTCTCATTCTAGGATTCTTTATAATGTTTTCCGGATGCTCCTTGATACAAGATAGATTGTAGCCCAGAGTCAAGTACCCATCATAAAATGGGATAAGTCGAATGCGACCAATAACAATACGGCTAACCTCTTAAATCAATTGCGATAGTTGTCTTTACAAACTGCTTCTTCGATTTAGGAATCATCGTCGATGTTTATGCCTTCTCAACATTAGCTATTAACATTGTCTAATCCTCTATTGAAAATCAACAATATGATGGGAAGAAGAAGGGCATAATAAGAGAAGATAAGGATGTGAATGGTAATGCGAACAAACCTGGTAATAATGATGGGAAGGGTTAAAAAGAGTAAAAAACGAAAGTTAATTTTTCCCTTCAAATTGTGCGTTGGGGAGACCATTTAACTCATCTTTTCCCGAAGATTCGGGATGCTCATTGCTTGTTAGCTCGACAATTTTCTTCTGAAAATACGAGGAGCTGATACCGGAATAACCCTTTTCCTCGAGGGCAAAAAATTCTTGCTAAGGTCGCTCTTGATGTTTCGGAGCCACTACATATTGAAGAATTGTGTAGTTGAGTCTACCTCGGATGTTGAAAGGCTCCGCAAAATGTTCGAAGATTAATCCTAATGCGGGAGTTCCCAAAACTACTCCATTGTTGAAGATCAAGCTCAAATTCCTTATGCAATTCTTGCATTGGGAGTACTCCGGTCGTGCCCAACACAAGGAGTGTGTTTCTCACTATGATAGAGGCAATAGATTTGAAAAAAAAAACTCTCATTATTACATTTGACATATCAAATATTAAGAAGAACTCCCTCATCACATGGATTTCCATATTAAATATACATATCGGAAGATGAAAATTTTCTAGCAGCAGTCGATGAGGGAGATTCCATGTGTGTTATGTCCTTTGCATGTTGGAAATCTCTCGGGTCTCCTCAGGATTTCCTTCACCTAATCTCTTGGCTTGCATTTGATGGTCATTCTCATAGGCCGCATGAATTTCTCATTTTGCTCTGTTTTCGAGGGCAAGTTGGTCAATATTGAGGTAGAAATATTCTATGTTAATTTGGACTACAACCTTATATTGGGACAAAATTGGATTTATGAAATGGGTGCGATCGTATCATCATTATTTCGCATCCCTATGCTTTCCTCATGAAGGAGAATTGTTACTATTGATCGGATGGATTATTCTCCGAAGAACTCCAGTAAATATACGTTCTACTATTCCCTTGGTGAATAATGCCAAAACGACTTTGTGGAGAATTTAGAATCGGAATGTATTCCTCGTTGATAGGAACTTTTGATCTTTTGTCTCCTACCACTTGAATAATTCATTTCATCATCCAGAGCCCCTTCTCGAAGAGAGTTCTTCATAACTCATTATTTTCAAATCCTTGGCCTGTCCCTCTTCGACCACATTAGAATAAGGAAAGTGGGTGGAATGGAATATCCATGTACGCAACAAAAATTGCTTATCGAGTTTATTGTTAACACTACAAATTACGATCATGCTCATCTTTCTTGGAGGATTTGGATGGAGATGTGGCTTGACTTGGACCCTTAATTCTCCTTCTTCTATGGGCCCCTTGATATTGTTTTACCATCTGGGAGGCAATCCTAGAAGTTATGATGGGTGTAGAAATATCGTGGGATGATTTTCATCATCGGTCATATTTTATCCCCGGTGTGAAGTAGTCAAGTTTTGTCTAGCCCTCCAGACAATGCAGTGATGTTCACACAATTATAAATATTTTGGCTCTGACACAATTTTTTCGGAAGGTAATATGTTTATCATTTAGGAAATAGTGGGGAGTGAACATCTCGGGGATCTCAATATAATAGAGAAATTTTTCATCGGAAGTGAGTGCTTCCCGTTGAAATTAAAATCTATACGATATTTTCAAGGAATTATGTGATGTGTTCGCTTGGTCTTATGATGAAATGTCTAAGTCGATCCATCAATTTTTCCGATTGAGATCGGGGTATGAGAATGCTAAGCCTATACGAAAGCAACTATGAAATTCATGGTTGAGAATTTGCTTAAGGCGGGTTTCATGTACCTTGTTCCTTTGGTAAGGTGGGTTTCAAATCTAGTCCCAATTGTTAAGAAAAAGACGATATGAGTGTGAATAGACTTTAGGGATTTAAATAAAGTTGTCCAAAGATAATTTCTACACCTTTTATTGATCGTATTATTGATGAGTGTGCGGGAAATTAGATTTTATCCTTCATGGACGATTTCTCGGGTTATAATCAAATTACCGTAATACGAAGATCAACATAAGACAACTTTTATATGTCCCTCGGGTACCGCCCTTATAAAAAGATTCCTTTTGGCCTTAAAAATGCTAGAGAAAATTTTCACTTAAGCCATGTCTTATGCTTTCCACGATATCAAACATATCATCGAAGCTTATTTGGATGACTTAGTTCTCGTTCTCGAAGAAAGAATTGATCATCCTCATCATCTTCAATTGATTTTTGAGAGATGCCATTATTATAAAATCTGGTTGAATCTGAATAAGTGTGTTTTTGCGATGCATCTAGTCGGTTATTGGGGTTCATAGTGTCTACATAAGGGATTCACGTAGATCCTTTCAAGGTTGAGGCAATACTTCAATTGCCTCTAGTCTTGATTAAGTGAACTTCAAAATCTCAAGGGAAAAGGCAATTTCTTGAGGAGATTTCGTCAGAATATGTTGAGATCACAAAGGGAATTATGAGATTGTTGAAAAAAGGAGTTTCATTTCTATGGGAAAACTTTGCTGGCGCTCATTGATACTTTGAAAAAAACGTTGACCTTTGCTCCATTCATTTGAGTCTGCAGTTATAAGCGGGGATTTCCTCTTGTATCTACATTTGTGGCATAATTATCCATTGGTTATGTTCACGGATTCGAGGAATACGATGCTCTCTATGAGAATGCGTTTGTATCTAAGTTGAGGCTTGGTAGGTCTTGAATTACGATACTCTTTGGTAGAGAAATTAGCTTTGGCGATTGTTCATGTTGTCCGATGACTTAGAAATTGTGCTTCAAAAAAAAATTTGTCGTAGCGATTTGTAAATCCATTTCGAGTTTGTTCTCGGTAGGCGAGTGATTGGGGCAAATATAATATATAGATTGTTATTTTAAAGAATTAGATCTCAAGTTCTTGTCATCTAAATCTAAGAAATCTTCGGTATTCACGAAATTAATCTCGGAGTTGCCTTGTGAAGAAGGAGAATAATTTATGAGGAATCATTCCCTCATGAATATATTTTTCATATTTCTTCACAAGATCCTTGGTATGGAAATATTATTATATGTCTATGAGACTTCGAAGTTTCCCTCACTTTTTTGAAAGATAAGCGAGGAGAAAATTGTGTCTCATGGCTAAAAGTTATGTTATCATCGGTGACACTTTGCTCATCGTCGTGGGTTGATTCAATCCTTAGATACTTCCTAACCCTAGAATAAGTTGAGTCGGTGTTGAATGATTTCCACGGTGGAGCTTGTGGCGATCGTTTATGGGTTTTCTACAACCCAAAAAATCTTGCGGGCCCAATATTTTTTTCCTTCGTCTTCAAATATTGTTGAAATGAGTCAAGAAATGTCATCCTTGTCAATTTTATACCCAGAATATATGCTTATCCATCTCCGCTCTTTCTTTGTTATTACCATCGGTTCGTTCTCAAAACGAGAATCAATTTTTAACTTGTAACCCGCCTTGACAAAGGGTCATAAGTATATCATTATAGTTGTGGACTACTTAACTAATTGGGCGGCGAGAGCTATGCCCACTTTTACGAACGATGGTGAAACAACAACCATGTTTCTATTCAACCAAGTCATTTCTCATTTCGGTATTCCTAAAGAGATTGTCAACGACCATGGTAGTCATTTCAAAAACAAGATGATGGTTTCAGGGTGACTCTCTCAAGTTGGGTCTCGGCGGGAGGCATTCCCCTCTCTTCTCCAACCAAGCCAGTAGGCGAAATTGGAAGTCGTGAATAAATCCTTGAGGTTATCCTCCAAAGGATAATTAATAAAGCTCGATCCCGATCGGCACATTATGTTGTATCTGCTTGCTTTGGTCATACCCAGGATGTCAATTAAGGCTGGCTTGTTTCACTCCCTTTTCAACTAGTCTATGGGTTGGAAACAATTTTTCCCTATGGAATGTCAAATTCCTTCTCTTAAACTAGATATTGAATTTCTTCCGGACACTACAGGTCTTGAAGAGCACCTCATTTATTTGGAATGTCTTGATGAGCGGCGTCGAGGGCCGCGCGGCGATCAGCAGAAGCTCATAATAAGAGGAGTGAAGATCCAATACGATAAGGTTGTGCATCCTAGGGTTTTCCTATGAAGAGGTGACCTTTCTGTTCCATGAGGGGCTTAACTCCAGCCAGACAGCCTCTAACATATCACGTGTGATCATAGCATATAAAGAAATACCCTTAATTTGAGTACATGTTGGAAAAATACCTCTAAAAATCACATTATTTAACCCCTATGAATATAAATAATACACCTTCCCAATTTAAAGATGCCCTACTTTCACTATATATTGTAGGTATCCATTTTTTCATTAACATTTTTACACCCCTTTATATTTTTTCATTAACTTTGAGCTCCATTTTTTTATGCAAATATAAAATTCCTTTATCCCCTATGTATCCCCCGATATATTATGTAATTTTCCTCATTATATATCCCCCACTATGAACCCACGTGTTATGGTATTTCTCATGCGGTGAAGACCATAGTCTGCTCTATGACCAAGACAAAGATGCCTTGGTGGGTAGGAAAGTTTAAATCCATGTGGTACGGTCCTTTTATCATTAAATAAATTCTTGAAAAAAGGAGCTTACAAATTCGTTGATTTTGATGGAAATGAGTTGGCGGAGCCCAAATAGAGCTCTATCTTAAAAATTATTATGCCTATCATTTTCTTGGTTTGTAGATGTGTGTATATTTGTGCATATATGTCTATAGGTTTGATAGTGACATCGATATTTTGATGCAACAAAAGCGAGGTATTGATGGATGATTTAGTCTATCTAGGATTTGTCGATGGTGCTAGTCGACATACCCGAAATTTGGCTTTTGCGGCTTGGGTAATTTACTATCCATTCGATTAGGTTGTTGGTTTCGAGGGGCATATGTATCGATCCACCTTCAAATATTGTTGTTGAACATACTACTATTCTTAACCTACTGTTGAAGCAATATCTCTTAGTGTTGATTCTTTAGTAGTGTACTTGGATTCACAACTAGTGGTGTCTCGGTTAAATAACATCTATCGTGTTAGAGATCCTTATTTATATCACCAATTTATGAGAGTGTGTTTATTACGGATATCATTAATTTTATCACATTTATTAATATTCCACGATTAGAAAACTTATTTGCGGATTAAAGTAGCTAATCGAAGCATTAGATTTTCATTTAAATCATTCATCATTAAAATAAAAAATAATCAAACATAATTTGTATATATGATCATCACATCATGAAAATGTTTGTATATAGATAGAAGTCATGCTCAAAATATTATACAAAATCGGGACAAAATGTCCTACAAGGTAAGGGCTTAAACGTAAATATCTATAAAAATATCAAGTCATCTCTAATCTATGTCGAGGGCCTTGCCTTGGATGAGAATCTACGAAAAATACTATGGCGGTGCCACTCGTCGGAGAAAATCCGCACCTAGTCTCGTGGTACCCTACCATGCATCTATGTATGTCCTCTGTTAGATCCTCACTTTGCTATAGGCACTTGGCAAGTTAAACTCTCCAAGTTCCTCTATATACTATGGAAAATCTTTTAGTCTCGATGGCGGCACCTTAGCGTCTCTTCTGAGGCGCTTGTACTAGCGGACGCCCAGGTCTTCGGTCACATCTCTATCATGATCAAACGATTTTGTAAGAATTTTTTGTCTCATAAAAAATAATTTCAATTCATATAAATTTGGAAATATCAAAAATCAATAATATTAAAATCTTTAAAAAAATTTACCAATGCCTCTGGCTGATCGGTGGTTGTCATTGATGTCAACCCAAGCGACACCGGGGAGCTACCCCGATCTTGCATGGTAATTTTTCCTACCAAATTACTATATTATAAGTCAAGGATATTTTTTATGGTTTCTACTTGTCGAGATGTTCCCAGTTGATATATGGCACGCCACGTAATTATTCACGGTTTGAAAAAATATTCATGTTTGAAGTTAAGTAACCCCAATTAGTGGGCTAAAACCCCATGGGGTTGTGGCATGAAACTAATCATTGTTTGTGGTCATTGAAAAATCAATATTAATAATTTTTAAGCTCCTAAATTCCCTCCACTTTCACTTGTTGAAGACCCACTCAACCTAAGCATTTATATAAATTGTGATTTCGTTACTTGAAACAATTCATCATGGAATTACTGTTATAAATTTTTTTCTACGAAGTTCAAAACCTACAATTTTCATCACGCAAAGTTGAAATCTGAAACTCGTGTAAAAATTTTAGATCATGGTTCGCAATACTTTCGAAGATATGATCGAGTGAAGTTAGGGTTTTTTAAGGCTCTGAACTTCATCTCAAAGAGGTGACTTTGGGGAAAATCATCATAACTCTCTCTCTTTGAGAATCGGATGGGAATTATGTAAAAATTTTCAAATAGTGCATGAAATTTGGTTTTATTTATATCAATTTCGAGCCGAAGGAGGAAATAATGAAACGTGGCACGTCGTACAAGTTTGCTCTGCGAACTAGTCCATAATTAGGTCATTGTGAGATATTGGGCATAAATTTGTCTTAAAGAATCAATATTGGAATTAGAATTGTGGCATTGGAAAGAAGACTTGGGGGCTACTACATGACCTAAAATCAAATATTGGAGATGCGAAATAGTAAATTTACATCGGATTCAATATCGAGCTCCTAGAAGGAAAAGAAAAATATAGATCATGTGTTGTCGAAAAGAAATTTCTAGAGGACCGGACTTTCTAGGGCAACAAAGCAAATAAAGGTGCAAAAAAATGATGTAGAAGAGGTAAGCTTTAGGTAATTATATTAATAACTATATGCATGTTCATCTCTTAATTTCATTAGGTTCTTTGTATTCTAATTTGTTTTTTTTGTTTAAACGTTGACACTGTACTCTAACTAGGATGAGGTAAGTTTTGTTATTATCATGTCATGGGTATTTCCTTGAAGAATATTTGTAGGTATTTATATTCATAAAGATAAGACTCAATTCATGATCTAATGTTCTCAAGAGTGAGAAATGGTAGCATGACAGAGCTTGACAATCAGGAGTGCAGAACAACAACAAAGTTCACCACATGAATTCTTCAAGTGGGAAGCAACGCATACGGTCATTGTAAAGGTATCATTGTATTGGTCGTTGTAAAAGCATCATTGTAAAATTTGTACAAGTGTTTATCTTCCGGGGAATTGAAGGCGGTGTGAGGAGGTCTAGGATCATCAATAGGTGGTTGTGTCATAGTTGAGGTTATGGTCTAATGTCTCTTCTTCTTGTACATCATTCTATATCATTGTAAAGTGGACCATTTTTCCTAGTGCGGAGTCCATTATTCTTTTATTATTCTATAGGGTGGTAGGTTGGTGCTGAGCTGGTACATGAAGTCACAAACGAGTTCAAGCTTGTGAAAACTTTAGGGTGGTAGGGTGGTGCTAGGGTGAGTTGTAGCTCATTTAGATTGTTGGGGCATTCGTTCGATTGTGCGAAGAATCTCGAGAGCATTGGAGTGTCCATCCAGTGGGAACTAGAGGAGAATGCTTTTCTAGATTCTAGGAAATTGGAGTTTTCTTTTCAATTGGAGTTGAATATTAAAGAATTATTAGAAAATAATTTAAATTGGTTTTTTTCACGGAGGAGGTTTCCACATTAAAAGCTGTGTGCATTTTGTGTTACTTTTGTTACTGTATCGTTGTACAAACACTCATAATAATTGAAAGGAATTAACTAATGCTCTAAAATATTAATAATAATAATAATTGAAAGGAATACTGATTCACCCCCCCTCTCAATATTTCCAACAATTGGAGTCATAGCTTAGCTCCTTCAATAGCAGTTTAATAGTTGGAAGGAGGTCATGGAGCATACCAAGAATGGTGTACCTCTGTTCAATGAAGCTAATTATGCACTATGGAAAGAGAGGAAGAATGGAGGTCTATCTCTTAGTGCAAGGTTACGAAGTATAGACAACATTCCAAGTGGCTTTACATCAACCACGGATGAACAAGGTAAGAATAATTTGGTAAATGATGCAAAAAGCAAAAAATATTATTATCGGTGGACTTATTTAATATTCTTATCATAAGGTGTTGGGTTGTAAACCACCAAAAATGTATGGGACAAGATTGAGAATATATATGCAAGTGACTCAAATGTCAAAGAAGCAAAGCTTCAAATCCATAGAGAAAATTTGAGCAACTCGGAAATGAAAGAAGATTGCAACATTACGCATGCTTCCAACATGTTGATGAAATAACCAACACTGCGGAAGGATTGGGAGGAGACGATTGACGAGAAGACTATTATATGAAAGATTATTAGAACGTTACCGAGGAGATTCAACCCAAAGGTATTGGTCTTAGAATACGGTGAAAATGCGAGGACAAAGTCGGCAAAGAGGAATTTCTTGGAGTTTTCATAGCATGTGAAATAAGAGACTTGATGAAGAAGAATTGCCATCTAGAAACTACATTAGATTTTGCATCTAAGAAAACCAATAAGGACAAACAACCTTCAAAGGCAAAGACCTACACCTACAAGTGTGAAGAAAAGGAAGATGTTGAAGAAGGCCTTTCAGATGGATAATATGCTTACTTTACGAGAAAACACAAAAGTTGCTAAGAGAAAATTCAAGGAGTAAACTTCCATTGATATGTTTCGGTTGTGGTGAGGTTGGACATTTCGCAACAAAATGTCCCGACGAGTGATGGAAACTCAAAAGTAAAGAAAGGCTTTAAGAAATTCAACAAGCAAGGCAACAATAAAGGATTCAAAAGCCTAACTTTCTCTCTAAATAAGATAACTCATTATCGGAGTGAAGATAGTGACGGCAAGAAATCTAATGAGAGAGTATTTTTATGACGAAACACGATAAACAAGAGGTATCAAACAATGAAGAAGAAGGGTTGACCATAATAATTTTCTAAGGAGACAATCGGGCTTATAAAATAGCTCAAGGCCGAGAAGATCTGTTCAATACTCTTGAAGAACAAGTTCAAGGTCTCAAAATTGAAGTTGAAGAACACGAATGTATTAAAGAATAACGAAAAGAAGTTGGAAGAAAGCAACCAAGAAAGAGAAGCATTAGCAGCGAGCCAGGTCTCCTTTGCGTGAGGAAGTGAAGAAGAGAACGTGTCCAAAACTATGTCAATCGCTCAAGGGCATTGGAAGAACTCATCAACAATCGACGATATTACAACCTTCGAGTGGCCTTGGTTACAAAGAAGAAGAATCAGAACCTTCTACAACAAAATGCAATGAACCTATGAGATCTGACATGCATGTAGACATCATTGGACAAGATTCACAAACTTGACCTTGGAATACAATTCCCCAACAAATATTTCCATCCAATTACCAACATATTTTCATGGCTATTGTTATTCGTGTGGAAAATTTGGTCATAAAGTTAACCAAATGTCTGTGTACCCTAGGAACCAATACAATTCCACGATATCTTTCAAATATGAACCTCCCAAGGCTCAACGAAACGCAATAGATTTGAACATTTAAGAAATAATATGGAATGTTACAAATGTCGAAACTTTGGACACATAGCGAGAGGCTGAGACTTGAAAATCCTCCCGGAAGAATCTTCGCGAAGCCATAGAACGAACATGGAAGAAGAAGAAGAGCGTGGTGTGCTCTCGCTCTCGAGGCTCAAAACAACAAATATATGTGGTGTGGTGATAGTGGTTTCTCAACACATATGACTAGATATAGAAATAAATTTGTATCTGCGAAAGAGAAGAAGGATGGAACCGTATCCTTTGGAAATGATGAATCTTCAAATGTTATAGGAGCGAGATCTGATCACTCTTGGAAAGCAGATGTTCTAGCCAGAATCTTTTATTGATTGAAAACATGAATCACAATCTGCTCGGTTTGGACAAATGTGTGATCAAGGACACACAATGATATTCAACTCCACAAAATGTGAAATCGGGAAAAGCGAGGTATGGTAGGTGGCTACGACGAGTCGAGCTCCAAACAACATATATCTTGGATGAAGAAACTAAAATCCAAAGCTTGTCTACTAGCTAAAGAAGATGAAAGTTGGTTATGGCACAAACGAATGGAGTGCATAAACTTTGACAATATTGTCGGGAGATGAAAAAAGGAAACGGTGCGAGAAATGTCGAAAATCTCAAAACCTTCCAACACACTATGTGAGACTTTGTTGGCACGGCAGAAAAGCGAAACAAAAGTCGAATTTAAAACAAAAGAAAAATTTACATCATCATTCCAAATTGATACATACGTCTATGTGGTCTTGTGAGAACAAAAGACATATGGAGAATTATATTTCATGTTAATTATAGATGATTATACCGGGATGACGGTCGTCGGTTTCTAAAAGAAAAATGTGAAGCATTTGAGTGCTTTAAGATATACAACGAGTTGGTCGAAAATGAAACTAATTTGAAAATAAAGTTTCTAAGATCGGATAATGGTGGAGAATTCAATTCCAAATTATTTCAGCAATGCGCTGACAAAATGGAATAAAAATACAATTTTCAACAACACAAACACCTCAACAAAATGGAGTTGTTGAAAGAAAGAACGAAACCGTACGAAATGGCTAGAACAATGTTGAAGGACTCAAAATTGGATGAAAAATTCTAGGTTCAAGCAATTGATCTGGCCAGTCTTCATTATCAACCAAAGTCTTCTCGGAAAAAAATTACAACAAGAACCCATATGAATTATGGAAAGGAAAACAGAAGCTAATGTAAAATATTCAGAATCTTCGGAAGAAAATGTTATGTCAAAAGATAAGATCAAAATTTGGGTAAGTTTAAATCACGTGTTGACGAAAATTATCTTTTTTGGTTACTCACACAAAATAAAGGCCTATAAATTCTATAATCTAAGACAAAAACGAGATAGTGGAGAGCATAAATGTTACATTTTACGAAGATGGTATTCTAATGAATAATGATGAGGACCTAGAATCTTTGAAACTGAGACGGAGGGTGAAAGGAGACGAGAGAAAATTCTAGAACAAGAAGAAATTGTCAACGAGGAAGAATTAAATAATGATCGTCAAGATATACGAGAACAACAACAAGAAGCTCCTCCAAAGAGACCAAAAGAATGGATTCAAAAGAGCCATCCATAAAAATCAAATCATTGGTGACATAAATGAAAGTCGATAGCTTCGTTCATCACAACAAGCTCACATTGCTTTCCTAGCAACCTTTGAGCCTAGTAGTTTTGAGGAAGCCGACGAATGAACATTGGGTAGCAACTGTGAATTAGAGATTGGATCAAATCAAGAAGAATAACACACGTAGATTAGTTCCATGACCAAAAGATAAAAATGTCATTGGGACAAATGGGTTTTTAGGAACAAATTGAATGAATATGGACGAGTTACCATAAACAAAGCAATATTGGTTTGCGAAGGCTATGCACAAGTGGGAAGGAATTGATTTCGACGAAACATTTTTCACCGGTAGCGAGAATGAAGTCATCCGGATGTTTCTCGCCTATGCACGTTCAATAAAAATCAAAGTCTACCAAATGTATGTTAATTCAACATTCACGAATGGCGAAGTAGAAGAAGAAGTTTACATCAAACAACCTGTGATTTTATACTATCGGAAAAAGAAGACTATGTTTGCGAATTTAGAAGGCTCTAGATGGTCTCCAAACGGGCTCCCGAGCATGGTATGCTCGTCTTGATGGATATCTAAATTAACAAGGGTTCAAGAAAATCTTGCTAATAGCAATATTTTTTTGTACAAATATAAAAAGATAATTTAACAATTGTTGAGGTATATGTGGATGATATAATATTTGGTAGTAATGATTATCGACTAAGTAAGAACTTTGCTACAAAGATGCAAAGTGAGTTCGAGATGTCTTTACTTGGTGAGATGACATACTTCTTAGAACTGGAAAATATCTCACCAAGAGAAATGAATATTTATATGTCAAGCCAAGTAAATCAAGGAAATGCTCAAGAAATTCAAAATGGAAGATTGCAAACCGTCCTTACTCGATAGTAATAGGTTGCAAATTGAGCATAGACGACTCATCTAAAGGATGTGGATCGGTTCAAATATAGTGGTGAAAGGATTGGAAAGTTTTGAAGCCATTGAGATAATTGGTGTTTTCATCTTTGTAGCCTCATAGGTTTACCGTGATGATTGGTAGTCTTCTATATGTATGAGTCTCTAGCTAGATGTTATGCGAAAGCGATTGGAAAAGTAAACGAATTCCAGAAACACCAAAAGAATCACATATTATTATTAAGTAAAAGAATTCTTCGATATCTAAAGGGCACAAAAATATGGCTTGTGGTATCCCAAGATGCTTTGCTTACCTCATTATTCAAGCCTTTATAGACGCGGATTGGGCGGGGAAGTGTTGATGATCGTAAGATTACTAGTGGAGCGGCATTCTATCTAGGTGGTTGTCTCGTATCATGGTTGAGAAAAGAAAACCTCAATCCCGTTATCTACGAGCGGAAGCATAATACATTGCGGCAACAACTTGTTGTAATCAAGTCCTTTGGATCAAAGTAAACTTTGCAAGATCTTCAACAATTACAATTTAGTGAGAGCCTATTCGCATCTTAAGCGATAACACTAGAGCCATCAATATCTCCAAGAATCATGTCATGCATTCAAAAAACAAAACACATTCGATCAAATTTCATTTTGTTAGAGAACAAGTCGTTGAAAAGAATATCGAACTTGAATATGTTGGTACAAAGAACAAATCGTTGATATATTCACTAAACCTTTACCTCGTGAATCATTTTAGCCATCTTCACGAGCTTATAGGATTCTCAGAGTTCTCAGTAGATTTTCCTTATTCATAAAATAAAGGGGAGTGGAGGTGTGTATGAGTCCGCGGGATGGTTGTGTGTCAAGGGGAGTTACCCTTTTCCATTGATGTCAAAGGGGAAAGAGAATGTTGTAGGAAGGAGAGGTGCCATGATCGCAAAGTACTTGTGTTTCCAACAATGCCAAAGGGAAATTTTTTGATCGGTGGTTGTCATTGATGTCGACGACGACTGAGGGCTACACGATATTGCATGGGGTGTGACCTAGAAATTTATTATATTCCGAGTCAAGGATATTTTTGATGGATTTCTACTTATCAAGATGTTTTCGTTGATATATGGCCCACCACGTAATTTTTCACGGTTTGAGAGATACTCATGTTTGAAGTTAGTAACCCCGAAATTTAGTGGGCTAAAACCCCATGGGGTTTTGGCATGACACTAATCATTGGTTGTGGTCATTGAAAAATCAACTAATTAATAATTTTTAAGCTCCTAAAATCTCTCAGGTGTTCACTTGTTGAAGATCCTTTCAACCTAAGCATTTATATAAATTGTGATCCTCATATCCTCCTCATGGGGATTTAGCTACTTGAAATAGGTCATCGTGGAAGTTTCGCTATAAAAAAATTTATCGAAGGTTCGGAAAGTTAAAATTTTTATCACATTAAGACAAAATATTGAGGAAGCTTGTGTAAAAATTTTAGATCATGGTTCGCAACATTTTTGGAGATAAGATGCAGGAAGTTAGGGCTTTCAGGATCTGAACTTCATCTCAAGAACGTGACACCAGGGAAAATCATCATAACTCTCTCTCTAAACATCGGTTAAAATTATATAAAAAGTGGTAGATAGTTCACGGACTTTAGTTTTCTTTGTATCAATTTGAGAGCTGAAGTAAAGCTTGATGACACGTGGCACACCATACAATTTATCTCTACTAAAATAGTCCATAATTAGGTCATTGTGAGATATTGGGCCTAACTTTGCCTTGAAGAATCCAAATTGGGTCGGACCTATGGCATTGGAAAAAAGACTCGGAGGGATACCACGGGACCAAAAATCACATATTGGTGTACGAAATAACGGAGATTCATCGGATTCAATATCGAACTCCTATAGGCCAATAAAAGCTAGATCATGTGTTGGCGAGGCTGCCGAAAGGACCATATTTTCTAGGGCGACAAAGCAAAGCAAGGTGCGGAAAAATGATGCGACGGAGAGGTAAGCTCTAGGTAAGTATATTTTTTTATGCATGTTCATCTCTTAATTTCATTAGGTTCTTTGTATTCTAATTTGTTTTTTTGTTTTAGCACTAACATATATACTGTAAAGGATAAAGGTAATTTTTGCTATTATCATGTCATGGGTATTTCCTTGAAGACTTTTTACCGGGTTTATATATTCATCAAGATAAGAATCAATGCATGATATAATGTTACGAAAAGTGAGAAAGGATAGCATGACAAGAGCAACAATCGAGGTGCAAAACAACTGACAGAAGTTCACCACATGAAGTCTTAGTCGGCGATACTTTTATACGGTCATTGTAAAGGTATCATTGTACTTGATTCATTGTAAAAGCATCATTTTAAAATTTGTAAAGTGTCCTATACGCGAGAATTGAAGAGGAAGTGTTGGGAGGTCTAGTATCATCATTAGGTGGTTTTGTCATGATTTGGGTTATGGTCTAGTGTGTCTTTTTTCTATACTACATCATTCTATATCATTGTAAAGTGGACCATTTTTCTTTGGTACGGGAGTCCATTCTTCTTTTGTTCTTCTATAGTGTGGTAGGGTGGTGTTAAGTTGGTGCATGAAGTCACCAACGGGTTCAAGCTTGTGAAAAATTTAGGGTGGTAGGGTGGTGCTAGGGTGATTTGTAGCTCATTAGGTGTTGGGGCATCCGTTCGATTGGCCTGCGAAGAATCTCGGGCGTTGGAGCATCCATCAGTGGGAGCTAGAGAAGAATGCTTTTCTATATTCTAGGAAGTTGGAGATTTCTTTTCAATTGGAGTTGAATATTAAAGAATGATTAGAAAATAATTCGGAGTGGTTTTTGTCCCGAAGGAAAGTTTCCACCTTAAAAATTGTACGCATTGTGTTCCTTTTGTTTACTAGTATCATTGTACAAAAAGCCGATAATAATTGAAGATTAACTAATGCTGCGAAATATTAATAATAATACTAATTGCGATTACGCCCCCCTCTCAATATTTCCAATAGGCTCCCCCTACATCATTGAGTTGGAAAGTACCGGATACGGATCTACTCACGAAATCAGCATCTGTAAAGGGAGTGTTCTACGATGGCCATGACTTGTTCTCCCCACCAAGGGAGAACTCGTCAGCGAATACGATTCTAGAACTCACCCCTAGTCTTTTCATTAGGTCATCCCATTTAGCTATATGTGGATATCTTGGGATGTTAATGGTGGATATCACCTTGGGTCAAAGACACAGTAATCTCTCAAAGAAGAAAGTACGAATAATTTTGCCATTCCCAAAATTTTTTTGTCTTGTTCTTCTTAATAGAAATTAGTTGTTTTTTTAGATAGATAAGAAGGGTTGTACACCCGGTCATAAAATGTGGTAAGATAATATACTACCAAACTCATTGTACCACGTGATTCTTGGTGCAATGAGGCTGATCAATACCCTCACAATTGTAAAAAGGATAATCCTCGTATGCGGTCCTCCACATCTTTGATTAGGATGCGTGTTCCAACCTTTTGGGTATTTTATGGGCGATAAATGTGAATATAATCATCACGTTAAATCCTCCTCGGGCCTTCCCTTGTAAAATTGAATGGCTCTCCTATACGGGAAAGTTGAGTAATAAAGTATATATCTTCTACTTCGATGCGCAGGGGCATCTGATCAGTCATGAAAGCATCTTCTTACCGGATCCTAGTAGTTGACGAGCATTTCCGGCAATATTGTGTTGGTTTTCATGACGGCATTTTCAAAATTTTCAAAATCCCGCATCCTCTCAGCGAATCCGGTGTCGATGGATCTTTCATAGCTTCATTATCTATTGCCTTGTGCTCTCTTTCCCTCAGCTAATAGACATCCTACCACATTCAAGTTTTTTTCATTCATTAGAATCGTGTTTTAAAAACTTGGATTGCGCATACGTGTGTTTCTTTCATACAGAGTTGCATATAGGGCTTCGAATACACGGCCGTAATATGCCCAACCCGCGTATATGTAGAGTTTAAACCTAATATCTAAATTCTTACAGTCAAAATTTGTGAAAATTACTTGAAATGAACAAATTTCATTAAGAAAATGATTTAGGGGATTACGGAAAGATTGATGGTAGTCTGGTAGAGATATTGGATGGATTGTGGTTGTTGGTTTTTTTTTCTCAGGGTCTCTTTCACTAAATGTATAAAACACAAATGAAAATTTGTAAGTCAAAAGGTCTATTTATAATGAAATTTCAAAAAAAAAAATCTCAAAAACTCACTTTTATAAAGGTTATTTTTAATTTTAATTTTTATAAACTTTGTGACCTTTTTGGATTTGAGTACCTAGATAGGTTGTTTTTCAAGACAAAATGAGAACTTTGAGACATTTTTACCATTTTGATTCCATGACCGGCCGACCGGAAGTCATGGCGGTATCATTTTCTTCCAGCCATATAGGTTAGGGAATATCACTTTTTTCATTGCATTATTCATTTGACCTCCATCTTTGTGATATGTTTCCATAGAATTAGATCCCATTGTGTTATGAGTCTTAAAACCATTTTCACTCACCAACTTATAAAATCATGACATGATGGTAGATCCATCATTTTGGAAAACTTCTAGTTAGATCCTTGCTAGCATATGTTGCCCACATCTTTGCAAAAATTGATACGCTCGGGAGTCATCTTTAGTCTTGCCATGGATTTTTGTATTAAGGCTTCATTCTCATATTCTTCACTATCTTTCGCTTTATAACCTATAGGCTCCCACATGTTTAGTTGTCTTGTTGCATTTAATGTTGACTATTTGTACCATTTGGCCTTAAGCACGACTCACTTTGACTCATGTATAAGCAAATTTTTAACCATATATTTACGTAAAATCAACCACAACGATCACTCGGCCCTCGAAACTTGACACCTTATGCCCATGGAGAGAACATTCCTTTGAGATTCATTGGCCGAGTTTCATCACCTTGCATTGAGAATAGGAATGTTCCAATCCCGGGAACTAGCACAACTATATTCGGACACTCGTACTTTCCATTGTACTATAGGCATTCTTTTATTATTTTTCGGGATATTAATATGAAAAAGACAAAAAAATTATATATTTCAAAAAGAGTGGGAACGGGACATTGCTTCCATAATTGATGGAAACAAGATTCAATTGTGTATCCCTTGAACAAAGTACTCAAAATAAATTCTTTTCTCCATTGGGATGGACTTTTAGGAAGTCTTAACCTTGTTATTGAGTCAATACTCCCAGGTTGGTTATCTCTTTCAATCATATGGAGAGTTTTTATACCTCCTAAATGACAAACTTATACAAAGTTACCATATGTTGCCATATAGTCACATTTGAGTCGTGATTTTTGAGAGTAAAACCTAAGTCGGCCTTTTCTGCAACGTCTCTTGAATGATTTTAGTTGGCCATACCCGATCTATTAGAGTTATATTCTATCACATCGACTATTTGGTCCTTTTTCTCATGCTAGTTAAGAAGGTCTCCATTGACTTCTTGTTGTGGGTTTTCTCTTATCGAATTCGAAAAATTGCTCTAAGAGTAGGCCTAGAGAGTCGCACCTAGCCCTATTTCCATCATTGATAGATGACCTTGTGCTCAACATCAATCGCTTATCATGGGTCTCGACTTAGTGGTTTCCCTTGTGTTTGACGTCGAGCTTACATTATCACCTTGGGATTCATGCGTTACCTTGGTTTCCATTTTGACCCTTTGGTAGATTCCTCTCCTTTATGGCATCTTTCATTATTGGTTGGTTGGAGGGTTTTACGCGTGCACTAGCCATATGTTGTGTACGTCGGGGAGTGTGCTTCGGTTTGTTTACTTCATATTTCTTCATATAATTCACTTCAGAGTGTGCTTTGTGGGTTACACTCGTCTTTGGATTGATTTGAGATGCCTTAATTCCTTCCTTCCATTGAATGTTTCCATCGACTCCAAATCATTACTGCGGGAATAGTCTAGAGAGTCCTTTTTTCGGTACCTTAGGGTTTTTAATCATCGGTGGTAGACTCCCTCGCTATCGGCTTCGTTGAGAATACATCAATATCTTTTGATTGGTATATTATCTCAAGTGTTCAACTTCAATTCATTTATCCGCACTTGTTAGATTGTACTAGGAGTTCCTTGACTCTCATCATCATTATCGGTGAGTTGTCTCGCGATAGTATACATCAATGATCGATAATCAAGTATTTCTCACATGTCGACTTCAACTCATTTATTCCCCATAGTGTAGAAATGTACCATAGTGGTCGATGAAGACCTCGAGTTTACGTAACATGTTTTGGTTCACTTGTCGGCTCTTCAATTTTATCCCAGTGATGCCATCCACCTTATATGTTTGCAATTCATCACGGCAACATCTTATATGTTGCTTTTAGAGTTGTGTGAAGTACCATTATTCCACTTTTATGACTTGGTACTTTGAGGATCAACTATGTGATATCGGTGATCGGATATCTCCTTCGACATCATTGATCGGTTCTTTGTATGCGATACTATGACATGACCTTGATATGTAATTTTGAGGCTATGATTAGATGATCCACTATGTATTCTCGGTTTGTTGTACTTGTATACATATTCGATTCACTGCGATACTCGATATGTGGACATGCTTTACTATCTACGAGCATGGGTATGCCCACCTCGAACGAAACTTGCTTACGATCTCTTCCATTGGTTTTTGGTAGGGTGAAATCTAGGCCAGTCTCCTCTCAAGTCCTCGCATGATTCTTCCTAAACACTTAATACATTTCGGCCATCATGTGCCCACTTATGACCTCATATGTTAAGGGGAATACGGTATACCATGACTTTCACCTTTGTATATTTGATGCTCGAGTTATGGCCTTGGGCAACCCTTTCCTTCAAACTTGGTCCTTTATCTACAAAAAATATTATTTTAAATTCCATACCAATCCGCCCTCTCCAAAGCGCGTGCACACGTGGTTCCATATATACCCAACCCACGTATATAATTTGAAATGTAAAAAAATATAAAAATCTATTTTTTGGGTGGGGGTTCTGGAGGTTACCCAGGAAGCCTACCTACGGAGCCTATGGGCTAACTATATCCCAACTGAAACAATTGTTTTGGGTTGGCATAAAAACACCTCATGCTGAAGACCTAAAGGGGGAGAAAGATAGGATATTGATATTATAGCCAATTAGTCCATGATCGAAGTCGATTTATCCTTTGTGCCTCCTGCACTCCCAGGTGTGGAAACCCTTGTTTCCTCACAAAGATAATCATCCCCTTTATATGACATCTAGGTGTATGCATTTGGAAGAGGATTTTTGAAGGGCTTGAGAGCTGAACGAGATCTAGAGGACGGTTTCGCTTGGAGCCATGGGCCGAATCGAGATGAGTATTCCTCCACATTTTCTTTGCAAACATCAATAAAGGATCTATGTCGTGTTCTTGATAGTTATGATATCATTGCTTTAACTCATGTTGTAGTCTATTATGAATTATTTCATTTTTATACCTATATTCTTATATGATCTAATGTTAATATCTTAGAACATGCTTTGAACTAATATTAGTATATGTTCTTTTCTTGAATGAGTTACGGGGTTTGAGAAACATTGGAAAAAGCGAGGGGTTTGAACCCTACGAGATCACCTTCAAGCGAGACCTACAAGTACTATCCTTTCATCATATTTCGAGTAGTTTAATCATTAGGACTTCTTGTTTGCATGCTTCTTGTTGTTGAATGTCCTTCTCTATGTTGGAGTTTTCAACCCACTAGGGTGTATTATCTAAAGTAACGAGTTGGATAGCAATTTCATCGGATAGACATGGTCATCATAATGTTTAGATATTTATGATAGCCATTTTCCATTAATTTCAAAAGGGGTAGAAATACTAGCCACACCTAGTATTAGCATCAAAGGGTGTGATAAGTTCACCTAGAAAATTTGGCCCAATTACGACGGCCACTTCGTCGCTATTAAGACACATAGTCATCGCAAGAGTAGCCGTGCGAGGCAGAAAAATGTGGTTTGCCATTACGTCGCAATTTGACGCTTTGCCAAAAATGTGTATCTTGACATTAGCCGTCCCTTTTTCGACGTTTTCCAAAGTGTCGCAATGCCGAAAGCGCTTTGAAAGCGTCATATCTCGGCAGCTTACAAAGTGTCACAATACCAACGCTTAAAAGCATTGCCAATACGCGATGCCTATAGAAAACCGAATACCAACGCTTCCAAAGCGTCGCAATACTCTATGGCTAACCACGCTTTTAAAGGGTCGCAAGACCGACAAAATGGGAAAACTTTCAAGGCGTCGGAGCGCGACATTTACTACATGGCTAACCATGCTTTTAAGGGTCGCAAGGCAAACAAAATAGGCAAACTTTCCAAGGCATCGAAAGACCAAAATTTACGGAGCGTCGGTATAGCGACGACGGGTTGAATTTAAAAAAAAAAAAATGAAATATCTCATGGTCCATCCAAGTAAGGAGTATGTTGAATACCGAGCGCCATAATAATATTCATGGCCATAAACCTGACCACAATATGTATTAGTTGCATCATACCTTTAGCATTGCTTTAAATTACAAGTAATTAATTCATAATCGATATCGAGTTGTCCTTGAGTTCCATATCTCGGTTTACGGTATCGGCCTATTAATGATGTGAAGTGACTCAATAAAAATAGCCTGGATGTCTATAAGCCAGCTAAGAAAAACTTTTGAGGTCCCACTACTATCCGATGAAATCACCACGGTTATTTGAGTAAAATATTCTTACTGCAATGGCAGTAACTTCAACGTGTTGAAAGCTTAAGAGTGTCTGAGTAAGCGGAGAAAAAGTTTGTGCAGGTATTAGAATTTCAATGATTTCACCTATTCTTCCCTCGTAGAGAATACACAAGCTTGCCCTATGCAAGATTACTAAGCTCATCTCTCATGCCATCCACTACGATTTTCCATTATAATTAGTTGGCTTCTGGACTATATTGTGTTTGCCACCTTTGTGAGGAAATATACTTATAAAAATTTGTTTGATTTTTTGAATCCAAGAATGCCAATTTCTTTTCATTGGGCTAGCTTTATGGTCAATGGCGTCGTTAGCCTCAGCACAGTGGCCCGGCCATTCACCCTCTCCTAACATTTAATCTCCTTCATCCACGCTGACAATTTATTTTTTTGCATTGTGCTCACTTTATGGTCACGAGATCTTTATCTGACTCAACTTTGGTAACCAACCATTTGTCCTTTTCTATCACATTAGATCAAAAAAATTATGGGATTTCTTTGTGCTCTTAAATTTATGACGGGAATTATCGGTAGATTGCAATATAAACCCTTGAAAGTCCTAAACCAACAACTATTAACTTTTTTGGTGCACTCAAAACAATTTGCATGAGCTATGAAAAATAACTTGCTAAGAGAAAATTACAATTGTTAATTCATAATAGTATCAATAGTATGATGTACTATCCATATATGCAAGCTTACTCATGGTAAGTGTCCATTCTATTATGTACGTGTTCAATCTAAAATAGTTATATTTCTAGAACAAAGAGAAAGCTACAAGAAAGGGTTATAAATTATAATTAGATTTCCATCTCATAGATTTATTCATATAAAATTTACACATTAGTAAGACAACCACATGTAAATAAGAGGGATAAGTCCTTTCCAAAATTTTCAAATAGACTAACTTGGCATATTCGGTGCTCGGTGCACTATACGAGAGCGTGCTTTGTAGGTAGCGATAATCATACATCTAAGTGTTCAAGCGGTGCATAGGTGGTGAGATATGGCATATTACATGCTTCACAAAGGGATTACACATTTACAAGTTCATTACCATGCCATGACACTTGTGATCTTTACTTTATTTTGAGATGATTTTCACCTAAAGCTCTAAGCTTCCTCCTTTTAGCACAACATTCCTCACTAACTTGTTTTCAAGTATGGAAAAGCATCATTCATCCATTTTTTCAAGTGCCATTATAGGTCGCGGTGAATGGCATTGCATGTTCACTTTCTGTGCCATGGCCAGGTCCCAATATTTAATTTAGTATTAGATGATTTTCACTAAAGCTCCCTAAGATTTCTTCTTTTAGCATAGCATTCCTCCTTCAACTTGTTTGCGGGTATGGAAAAGTAGTCATCCATCCATTTGTTCGAGTGCCATTATAGGTAGCGAGGTAATGGCATATTGTTATGCGAGGAAAGTGAATATTACGGGTTCATACGACAGAGAAATAACACTTCCATTCTAGATTTCGGTCTCGGATAATTTTGATTACATTTTCATCCAATACATAACACTCAATCTATATTTCACTCCCTGAATAATTTTGATTCTTGACCAAGGCTTCATATTCCACCTCTTTAGCACAACCTTCTACACGATTATGTGTATGCATACCTTGTATGTGCAAAAAAGTATGAAATGACTTACAAAAAATAAAATAAAACGGTATAAAGTTCTAAGTGCCAAAAAGAGAAGTTGTCCCATGGGTCATACGGCAGTCATGCTATGTTATCCTTTGAATTTTGGATAAAGCTTTGCCCATAAATGATGAAACGAGAATAACGCGAGCGGGCGAGAATGGTGTGTTTCTTGAAAAACGGCTGGCAAATTGATGCGGGGGCATTAGGCACAATGAAGGGTCCTGTTTCTAAATACTCTTGTAATTAGTATTTTGAATAAAAAGTGAGAATTGTAAATGTTCTCTAGCTGAGAGAACATGAGAGAAATGGAAGTAGTTAGGAATGTGAAGAGACTGATCAGTTCGATTACTTTATGGATTTTGTCTAAAGTTATAATTTGCAAACCCATTGAAAGGCGAATCGATTCCTCATACATACGTACAAATGTAAGCCAAAGGCATTAAATAGGTAGGTCTAGAGGGTTTAGAATAGTTCGAGGAGCGAGTAGGTTGTAAAAGGCCAACGTAATTGAAGATACGGCCAAGACCAAAAGTTACGTAAGTAAAGTCATGTATATATGTGAAAGGATTTGTTCCGGTGTTAATTGATTTAACTACGTAGCAGGCAAGCAGGTTTTTGATGAGGCTTGTATGAACAATGCGTGCCAAACCTCTGTCTTAAGGGTTAATGCCAATGTTTTGAATCATGAGCGATTCAAGTATCTTTGAGGATTTATGAGTGTAATGAATTGATTCTCAAATGGGTAGGAAACTCGAGATTTATGTTATTGCATTGAATTCCATAGGCCTTTTAGATCGAGGAATAGAATTGCTTGACTTGAATGAGTATTGAATAAGGCATCCGGGGGAACTTACAAATTATGTTGGCAATTGGGGGCGTGAAATTTTGGGGTTAACTCGACGTTGTTTATCTTTTGTATAAGTTGTGAAATGAGGGCCGATGCGAGATCAGGTAATGTGTGATGGTATCGCTACGAGAATCTAACATAATTCGATGATGCTAAGGAGTGTATCCTTATGAGTACAACTTTAAGCGAGTATAATTGTGGTGAACTATAAATTTGTCGAACGGATGAGGCTGCGGTTTAATCCTAACTTAGTGAACGAAGAGTTCTGATAAAGAGGCTTAAGCGCAGTTGAAGAAGAAGCTCTTAATCTATGGTGGCAGTGTCGGATTGGATGCATAGCGGAATAATGGTTTCAAAAGTTCATAAAACCCTATGTGGATTAAAGATGCGAAGTCAAGGATTGTAAACAAAACCCTCGATGAAATCAGAACCTGGAGTCGATAAATGTGTAGAACATGAAATAGTAAAGGTGGTTTCGGAGGGATAATACCCGGCGGTCTAAGTATTTTCGAAAAGTGGTATAGAAATTTTGTGAAAAAAAAACGTGATGTGTTCGTGTGGTTGACACATAAGCCAAGAGCGGTTTATAAAAACCACGCTCATCGCGTTTTTTGAGGCATTAAACTTCGGAACTAGAAAAACGTGATATGCATGCAAGACCGTTCGATGCGGAAGCGAGGGAAGTCTAAGACGATGAGTAATTAGGGCTTGTGTGGAGGTTAGTAAGGTGTGAATCGACGCGGAAAACCCCACATCGGAGCGCGATGAGTTGGGTATCGTTAGATCCGTCTGGCAATTAGTTAATGAGGTTTGTTAATTAAATGAGTACGGTTAAGTAGGCGGGAGAATTCACGTTGATTTTAATGTTGAGTTCATACGTATGAGTCGACAAAGGGTGAGTTAATAGAAAACTTTACCATATAAAGTTTAATAAAGGCGAAGTGCGGACCCGAGAGGTAATATTAATCCATTGAATCAGAATTTTACAAAGTATGTGAGAATCTTGTGAGCGAGAACCATATATATATATATTGCGGGTGCCTTATATAAAGTCAAAGGATTTTTACTAATGTTCTTAACACTTGATTAGGGAGAATATATATGGAGATATATATGTATGGTTGAATATTCACATGGGGTAGTATTTAATTTAATACGTGAAGGATTAGTATATTTTGATAAACTTTGGCTTAATTATAAGATTTGAAATTTAAGAATGGGTGGTTGGTTAACTAAAGTCTTTTCCTAGACTTTTTGAAAAAGAGTTTCCCTTTGTGAAACCACAGGAGTTTGAAAGATTATGGAGTTTTAAAGACATTATAATTTAATTAAATACATTATAATTCCCATTTGACTAATTTCCATCATCATATGAAATATTAAACCCTCCAAATAACATTATATCATAAGTTAAAGTGATAATATTAATGCAAATTATCTTTTAAACTTCACTTTACTTGGTTATGTTTATATGTGTTTTGAGTATACTGTCCTATTGTCATATTAACTTTAACTTATATAATAACTCCCTATAGAAAATAAATTTCTTATTATATAACTCCTTTTTATATAATATCCCCAAAAACCCATTTATTATAACTTTAGCCAGTTAATTTAATCCCCACATGTCTAAATAAAATACCCAAATTACAACCCCTTTGTTAAATATATCTTCATATTAAATCTTTATTAGTAGTAAATCGCTTTGATTTAATTACTATATAATAAAAATAAATGAAAAAACTCCTTGAACATGTTTAAATACATGTTTAAAACAAAAAATATTGGAAACCCAAAGTTTCGTTCAAACTAAACTTCATAACCTTCCCTTGTGTATTTTAAAGTTTTCCTACTCCCTTAACTTCTAAGGTTAAAAAATATAACTTAACATTTTCCATGATGCATATCCCTTCTTTTTCTAAACATATAACCTTGGTTAAAATATTTGTTCCCATCGAGGCTCGGTCCTAGCCTCACGATCCCCAACTTACATTTGATACGCGGTCGTTAACAAACGCGATATATCTATTTCATTCCCATCCTCCCATCGCGTTGAATGATAGCAGTGGATCTTCCATTCACTTCAAGATCCCTCTGACCCAAATAAGATACGATGAAACCTTTTCCCCGCACCTTTACTTTTAATCGTGACCTTTCGCTTGAAAGAACCAAATCCAACAGTCGATACCTCATATCACGCCCATAAAGTGATCGATCGAAAGTTTATAAATTTTAACGTATGGTGGTTTTCCCAAACCACCCCATGTCGGCGTGTCATAAAATGATTAGATCGCGTTCAAAAAAGAAGAGAAATACCATTTACGAAAGCTTCATAGCCGCGCAGCCATGCTTGACCCAATCCAAAACCACTCCCTGCAATAAATGCCATTAAACCTTGATGTTATGGGTTTAATTTATTCGCTACGATTTTTCATTAATTTTCACCTATTCGCACATAATAACTGTGAAGAACCTTTGTTGAGAATTTTTCATCATTTGCGAGCCTACCCGGTGAACCGATTGATTATTTGAAAGACCATTTTCCATAAAATTCACTCACAAGAAACCTATACCTACGACGAGTCTAATTCGGCCAAAAATTGAAGACTTTAGCTTGCAACTTAATCAACCGCAAATGTATTTTTCGTCAATATTGTCCATAAAAAGCTTCAATTTTGGAAAAACACCAATTTATCGGCCATTTCTATTTATTATCTTAATTGTCCATCGAGAGAGTCTAAAAAATTTATCCAAAATATAGGGAAACCCTATCAATTTTCCCCATAATCCTCATTTCCGTTTGTAATTTTTATCCACTCCTTGATTATTTTCATTCTTGAAATTGATCATAGCCTTTTTCTTAGCATTGAAAACACTTTTTATCATCCAAAACCACCGCTCGGGAATCCTATTCTCCCGAGAAAAATCCTTCAAAATCCCCTCATTTCCAAAGAAGAACTTGAAATAGTTTAAGCTTACTGCAATTCGGAGTTAAAAATGATGAAAGAAACAAGTAACCCCCAAATCGAGCCCAAAACCTCGAGAAGAAAGCATTTGCTAAAATCCCTCGGCCCCGAGCCTTCTAAACTTGATAAACCCACCTTTGCACTCACTTCTTGAGTCCACTTTGAAGTTGTTAGGCACAGCTCCGACCTCCGGTTACTTCACAAGAAAATAGTGCTCTTGTTGATCTTGATTACGAATATTGAACCCTTGAGTTGAGTTCAATTTACTTGTTGTCCTGCGCTTGGTGTTTTGGAAAATGTTTGTAGAGAAAAGTGAGAAAGATATACCAATATGGGATTCCAATACGCAAAATACATTGTCCCTCTTACTCATTCGGCTTTGATTTTTGTCGGTTGTGTCCAGTCATATTATCTTCCGGACAGGGAGAGTGCAACATCGATAAAGATAGGGAGATCATATTTTATATCAATGCGAGAATCCATAAACTCTATGTTGCAACTAAACCATGACCCAATACTACTGCTTCATTGTCGATAGAGGATTTAACTCGACTTTACCTAGACCTATATTTTGCTTCCAAGTTCAAAATCTTCCAAAAACATTTCTCCACACGAGTTGATATCCCTAAGCTTAATCCTGCAGTACGATACATTTGATTTCAAGTGAAACAAGGCAGTTGTCTCTATGCTATCATTCAAGGCGGGATATAATAGTGATCAGTTCACTAATGTTGCTATCTTGGGTTTTGTCTACTTTGAGTCTTGGCCGACCTCCATCCATTGTATACAACTTTTCCAAGTTCATTGCAAAAAACATGCACTACCAATTGTCTAGATTGCCGGAGAAAGAAGGAGTCTTTCGATATAACTTCTTATCTACTTCATCTTTCTTTTTGTATTATTAATACGATTAAGTTTCCTATTGAGTTTCATAAAGCTAGATCCGGAAAGGGAATGTACTTTCGGTTGTGTTTTGGTCATAAATTTTGAGAATGGAACGAGTACACCTGTACGGAACTTGATAGATTGTTTATAGTACACCGCTGTAGTTTATTGAATAAAGAACGAACCTAAATTAATGAAGAAACAAGAGGATCTTCTGACTATACGAGAGGCTTGTAAAAACGAGAAGTTAGTACTTGTACAAGAACTACACGAGAGATCCGAATATATGGTACACTCTTGGCTCCATATAAATTGCCTAGATTTGTGACTACGAGGATTTTTTTTGCTCTAGAATATTTGAGGCTACTTTTGGATACGAGGATAAAGTCAATTTCATGGCTTCGAGAAAAAAGACTCGGTTTAAACTAAAAAATCAAGTTGGGCCATTCATTTTGAATAACGAGAGAAGCGACAAATGAGATTAATGTCAAGTTGAAAGAATATAAATTCCCATACGATTTTATGTGGAATTATGATCCTCGGAAATGTTTTAAGCACGATCAGTTGAAATACGAGGATTGTACGCTGCTTGCATGATCCCAAGCCTCAAATTGAAAAATATGCCAATAAAATTGAGTGGAGACAATTAATTTATTTGATGATGACTCTGGGGGCATACAAGGAAACAATGGAAAGGATAAACATGTAGAGCAATCACAAGTTGTTACAATAAACAAAGAAGCTAAAATTCTTCATAAGAAATAGAAAGGAAGATAGTTTCACGGTAGGCAATACAGATAAGAGATTAATTCCCTACGATAGAAAAATAAATTGATGAAGAAAGGACAAAGCAATTAATGTTGATGATAACAATGGCCATCAAGCGGGTAATGAGGCCACTTTATTGTAAATGAAACACTTGAGAGCTGAGGATGTCCGACTTGAAACCATGACGGAAAAGCCTTGTCATGGTTGATAAACAAACAAATGTTGATATACCCCTCTTGCTTCCAAGAACCTGACAACATGAGGTCGGATATTCAAATCGGGTTTAGACAAATGGGAGAAGAATGAAGAAATCAAAAAGTGAAGTATATTCTAGGATTCCTTAAAGAAAAGTACGGGAATAAATATAGACTCCTCTCATATTTTCGTTATTCTTCAAACAAATTAGTTATGTCATTTTTGAAGCCCCGATGGTGATCCAAAAACAGTGTAGATTATTCAAAAACAAACTTGGAAGTTGATGTAGATGTTGTCAGTGAATTGGACCGAGGATAGAATTCTACGAAACATCTGGAGATATTTGTATTCTGAAATAGTGACAAAGACTATGAATTCTATCGAGGCTTAGGAAAAACATTGATAAACCTTCAAAATCAAGTGAAATTGGATAAAGCCTCATTTTATGCCAATAGCTTAAGAATCGAAGCATTGGAAGATATTGTAATTGAAACGAGGAGTTGATCCGAAATAGACTTGTTGAAGGGAAAAGGCCATAATCAGCGAGAAAAAATGAAGACATGTTTGCTCTCGAGAGCAAGCGAAATTGCCTCAAAGTGAGAATCCACGAGGCAAAAGAAATCCTTCAACAAAATACTAAAAATGATGAATTGAAACGACTAGTTCTAAAAAAAAAAGGAACCCGGAAGCGAGATCGATTATCTAAAGAAGGTGCTTAGCTTGATGCGGGGTCTGGACGATGGCCCCGAGATGGTGAATGGGGTTGTTCTGCTGGGGAATAGCCTTCCTTTGTTTAGAATTTTGCTATTTTACTTCGAAATATTATATATTTTTCTTTTTTAAAAAACTTTAAAACGGCTACTATATAGAGTCCGGAATTGTTTTCCTTATGTGAGAGTTTTGGGCTCCATTTTCAGTTTTTCGATGTACTTTGGTGGGATAGTTTCTACTAGAGCCCTTTCTACGTTCTGGCGAGGCTATGAAGCTTTGGTGTTTTATTCTCTTTATGCTCTCATCTCTTTTTCGGAGTTCTTAGGGAGATGATGAGCTAAAGGAATGCACTAATGTTTTCTTTGGTTATTTTTTGGTTTGTTTTACGGATGCTAAGCATCTACACGGGTGTTTAAGTAAGTATGTCTCCATCTCCTTTTGCAAAGAATGGCTACGTTATAGAAATGCTATGCATATGTTACGGAAACTATCTATCATCAGAAAGTTCATTTTTTTACGCTGGAAAAAAAAAACGACTAGTTAAAAATGACAACCGAAATAAAGGAAATGGAAAGCCAAATAGAAGTTTTCATACGAAAATGAAAAGATTTGAAGAAAGGTCGACAAGCTTCCATTCCTACGATTGTCTGGCAAGTAACCACAACTATCCCCTCAACATTGGTAGAAAATTTGGCACCGCAAGGAGTATTGTGGCTTCTTGATGTTAATTACTTCTAAAGATATCTCTTCCACTTCTTCATGGACATCACCCAAACAGACACGAGTGAGAAGCAATTATGATAATAAAAGCTATGGAAGTCATGTCCTTAAAATATCAAGAAATATGAGTTTAAAAGGCACCATAAAAGAGGCAGGAAGCATCCAGAAAGAGATGCCTTAATCACTTCCAGAGGACATGAGAGGGCTAACGGATGCAGAGCCAGTGAAAATTCTTGACAACGAGGTAAATCTTACGCGAGCAGGTTTCCAACATAAAAAAAATCATTTGTGAATAAAATTACTGGACATTCACTTACAGTGGCCTTCTATTCAAATAATATATGAGCAAAAAGATACGCTACAAGGCACTTGCTTAGCGAGAAATTGATAAAACAAAGAAGGAAATTGGCAGCAAACACAAACAATTCAGCTCATATCATTCTTAAACGATGGGGGAGAAATTAGAATATTTAAAGATTCTGATAGGACGGAAGGATATCCTTGAGATTAGAAAATTCCTAGCAAAAAAGAAACATTATGAATAATACGGAAAGAAGTGTGATAATATGAACATATCAATCGGTAAATTCGAAGACCAAGTATGACTTGCTACTAGAAGCGAGAACTGAGATATTCATGCATTGAATGAAAAATTAATGCCACAAAAGGACTATGATCAGAAAATTAGAGGCCCATGCTAAGGAGCGAGGGTAAAGACTTTGCCACTGGGGATCTCCAAGTGGCAAAGTAATTCTGCAATATTTTGAGAATTTATTCTTTTGGAGAATGAGATTAAACATATGTTCATAGTAAAGCCAAACTTTGTTAAGTACACCACAAAAGCTTATGAAAGCTACGGAAAATTGAAGAGTATAAAAGATCCCCACAACCTAACAATGGCAAGAATTCACGGATACGTGTGTGAATTTGATGAGTAAAAGAGCAAGAAAATCACGGGGGGAAAAATTCAAGGTCAAATTGTATCGGATTGTCCAAAGAGTATCGGTAAAAATAATATTCTTGCTTTGGTTATTTTTCAATTACGGTAGTAAAACGGTGAAAATCGAGAGGATAAAGAGTATCGGGGTTGAAAATGACAAGAAAGAGTGATCTACAAGCTATCTTCCATGAGATAATGCATCCAATGCCATCGATGCTCACGACACGTCATGAAATCATTTTTATTAGGATAATCAGTTCTATACTTCCTTGTAAAATATAACGACACTTACTGGCTTGTTTGTTGTTGTCCCTCTTCTTATGCTATATTTCCTATTTCCCTTGAAACATTATCTCAAACTTTGACATATTTTGTAAGTAATTCATTTAGCTAAATACTTCATCATTCGAAGTATTCGGTGTGGAATAAAATTTATCAAGACTACTAAGGTCATTTAACTGGATATATTGAAGTTGGTGTGAGTCGGTGTAGAAGTAGCGATTAAATTGAGATTAAAGACATCATAACTTGTAGGATTCTTGTGCTGACCCAGATAAGTCTAGACTTTCTTGTTTTCATTGTTTTTCTCAAAATTTCCATACATTCATTTTAATGTGTTTTTATCTTTAATGATCAACTAGGAGAATTTAAAAAGACGGGGATTAGTGATAAAAAAGCTCCATGTTTTACTAGTTGGCATTATTTTGTTTTTATGCCTTGTCATAGGACTATAGAATTCTTAATTTCTCTAGGTCCACATTTTGATTCCCTCCTTCAATCTTCATTTCTATAACTTAAAGTTAGCAAGTGACCTTTTGTTGATTTCACCCATTCATCAACAAAGCCTATTCAAAGCCTTTGAAGGTCATCTACCACACTTGTAGTACATTTTCATCTTTAAGTCTTATTTCCTAGCTGCCTTGCCTAGAAAGTTGACTCCATAGCCCAATGTTCTAGTAGATCCCTTTGGTTTACCTTGAAAAACTTTTTAGTACCCTACACTTTCAAAACAAATCCTATTGTCCACTCATAGCTAATACCTAAAACCCAATTATAAAACAAATTTAAATCTTTAAGAGAGATCCTCTCCCGAACTCATGAGAGCTAGATCCTAAATTCTAAAAGTGATTCTTGGTTACCTGGTTTATTAACTACAAAAATCCTCATCCTGACACGAGAATTACTAGGGTGATAAAAATGTACGTGATAGCACATTATAACATGCTAACCCATTACTTCCACCATATTGACGATGGGACGTCCTAGTATATTCTACTCACTTCGTTAAGCGATAGAGTAGACTAATGTATTTCAAAAATCATATCGACATGTTCTACTCAATGAAAAAATAGAAAGAACTATTCATTTAAATCATCCTAGTGATGTGTTGGTCACCAAGCGACGGTGTCAAATAAGGAGTAAACCCATGTTACGCCGGGGCTTGGGGGTGCTCTTGCTCTTACTTATTGCGCTTACCTGTCTTCATAAAAAAATTAACGCATAACAGTTACTCAAAACATTACGCGGGACCAGATTTTCAAGCTCGAGTACACTAACTTTTTGTATCCTCGGTTTGAGAGCAATGCACACATGAATTACTCAAATTATTTCACTCGATTTAGACCATCATACCTACAGAAATATAGAGTCTAGAATTGCTATCGAGGTATTGTAAACATTCATTCGGTATGAGTGGCTTTACCCTACTACAATATACTAACGGGGCACCATCCTCGAGAGGTCCTCATGGTAGAAACAAAGACAACAATATTCTAATTTCGGCTAGGTGACCTGTTCATACACGAGCCTTGGTAGATACTAGTAACAACAGTACCTTGGCGGTGGCAGGTGTGATGAGGCATGGAATACCTATTAGGAATAGTTACGCACTAAACCACGGGTCCGATATGTTAACTCATGGCTAAGATATTCCCACGGAGTCGAGGGTATAGTCCGCGGCGGTCACGGGTTTGGACTTCTACGCAGCCAGATCCCGAGGTGTGCCACGGTGCGAATGTGCAACGGATGCGAATTATTAAGTGCCACAAGTCACAAGTCGATTCTGAGTCCAAGTTTCTAGGGGTACGCAAAGAGCACGAGTTATGGTCAAGCAAAGATATTTTCCCAAATTTATGTCAACAGGAAATATAACAAAAATACAGAAGTTTCTCCAAAATGTGCCAAATGTCTTTATCCTCCTACCTCAGATTCAAATCTGCCCCTTTTCTTCAGTTGTTTTTCTTCTTCATATGCAAATTCTTTCTTATTCCTTGACTGATATTCCATGTTTAGAGATAGAAAATTTTGGCTTTATATTTATACTTATTTGAATGTGTAAAAGGACGTCTTTTGGTAAGGAGGATCCGACCTGTGCAATTTTCAATATTTACTTAAGGCGATTTAAGACTACTCATCCTTTCTTTGATAAGAACACCATAAATCATAGGCTACATGCTTCAACACATTGTATATTAGCGATGAATCCTCCAATCGATTGAAAAAATATCTCTTAAATTTCATTTCATTTGACCCGCTCTGCCATGACTTTCATGCTTATAAAAATAGGAAAGACAAACTATTGCATCTACTACATACGGTGACTTTTTTTCGGAAGAAAAAAACACAATGACCTTCATTAAAAAAGGTGTTTACATTTGCATCGATCGTTTCCCAATGTCCGGACGGATGATCCACAAAACAAAACTTAAAAAACCCGGTAAACGAGCCAAAAAAAAGGCCAATGGTCTGAAAAGATCGAGAAGTGCCCCAAAGGCGACTGTCGAAATTCAAACGAGAAAATCTAAAGAGTCACTTTGCGAACAAAAATTCCGGAAATGTTGAGCAAGTTGAGGAATACAAACAAAAAAATACCTCCCACATAAGGTCATGAAGATTTAGATCTCGAAATAACCATCCCCTCGAACATAATTATCTCGGGGAAAGAAGCAACATACTACATCTGCGGCTTATCACGACAATAACGAGAAGTTGTTCCAAGACACGTAGAAGTGGACAATAAGTGAATATGCTGAGAGAACAAACGAAATTTCCATATTCACATTTGTGCACCATATAACAAGGATTGAAGTACTTGCGGTTGCATACCCGAGATATAATTCGAATGTCTAACACTCATTGAAGAAAATAGATGCACCTAGGGTTTCATATATATTCTTCATCTATACACTTAGTGTAGATTGGGGCTTAGAGCTTGCTTCAAAATGCTGTTGCAACGTAAAGAGCCCAGGATCGAGAATCGCAATTGGGTATTGTTTCCTAAGAAGCGAGATCCAAGCACGGATCGAGCTTATAAGCTCCCACGAGAGGCCATGTGCATTTTTCATCGGATCGGGTTGCTAATGGGTTGCATAAGAGTGTATGTTTTGGAGTTGTGGATTTGAAACGTACGGAGATCCTCACACTATTCATGGTGTCGGGCTCTAGATCCATGAGCACGGCTCGGGGCACAAATCTACCGCATCCTTCCTCCAAACCCTACAATAGTATGGTTGCATCCTTCCTCAAAACCGGCCCAACCCAGTGTAAGCGCATCCTCCCTCCTTCCTTGGACAAACCGGCTGTGGGAGAAATGAACGAGGGAAATTAAAACTTTTGATATTTGAAAATTTTTGACATTTTGAAATGAAACACGTGTGTTTTTCTTTAAGGCCACTCAAATTGATTTAAAAATATATATCTTTTAATAATTATAATAATTTCTAAATAATTAAATGTTTGTTTATTTTGATTGTTTAAAATATTTACAATCAAAAAAATAAAACATATATTTTTGAGAAGCAATTAAAATTATATGAGTAAATAATGGACTGATTTTTGCATATAGTAATTCTTCTACTATACAAAATCATCATGTTTTATTAAAAGAGTTTTAAACTTTACACAATTAAACTATGTTGTATTTTAAATATTTGGAGTTTAATCTCTTTTTTTTTTTATATATATTTTCTTTATAATTTATGTATTAATTGTTGACATATGTCGAAATTCAGTTGGAAGTGAATTAGAATCGACACGTAGCCCAACTTTGTCGCTGACGCGACATAGCTAGCCGTCGCAATAGCGATGTTTTCATAATTGTCGCAATATGACTTTCTTTACTGACTGTCGCAATAGCGACGATATCCTCAAACGTAGCAATAGCGACACTTTCCTCTATCTTGTTCGCAATTACGCTATTGCCGAAGCGCGCGAATTTCGACGATTCCTCAAACGTGCGCACTTGCGACACTTTGTCCCTAAGTGTCAGTATTGCAACACTTGTCTCTAAATTGTCGTAATTCCGACAGATTCCTCCAAATGTCGCAATTGCGACACTTTGTCTAAGTGTCGGTATTGCGACACTTGTCTCTAAACGTCGATATAGCAACAGTTTCGGGCAGGATTTGAAAAAGCTGAAAAAATTTGGGGAAATTTCCGACATTTGGTCAAAAGTGTCGGAACCAAGTGTCAGAATTTCCGCCAAATGTACTAGTGGTTGGTGATAGGAGGGTCTCAACATGTGTCTGGTGGTTGATATTTCCATCAATTTCAAAGGGGGGTGTTGTTGGAATTATTGTTGGGATTTATGTTAATACTAGTAATGATGGAGATCGATGACTAGACCATTGATTTCTTAGGGGGTGACAGGGTGTCGCATGGTTTGAGGTTTGAGTTGATCTAATGTGTTAGGTCCCTATAATACTATTGTAGCCCCTTCATTTTTATTGTTAGTGTATCCCCCTATTGTTATTGTTGTGCCCATGTAGCCCCTGTATTGTTATTGTTGTTCCCCATAGAAGCCCACTATTGTTATTGTTGTGTTTTTACATTATTATTGTTATGTAGGCTCTAAAAATATTGTGACCCCTTAGACTCCTATATATACTAAGGAGGTCTTGGCATTTGAATCATCCAAGAATTATTCATTTATGAGATGTTAATGAGATTCCCCCCTAAAAGAGGTTATTTCATAGGTTTTTTATCTATCTTTTCTTATGTTTTATGAGCTAGTTGCATTACACTTGGTATCAAATCTTTGTATTCTAGGGTTTCACTACTTCAAATAGGACATCTTGGAATTTTTGCCATGAATTTTTTTCTATGAAGCTTCAGAAGCTTAGAGTTTGACCACGTGGTGAACTTTGGGTAGAAATTTAAGAACTTTTTTCACTATATTTTATGAGATATGGTCTGAATAAGTTAGGGTTTATGCATGCTCCAGAATTTAACCTCAAACAGGTGACCTAGGAAAAAACCTCATAACTTTCTCTTCAAGCATCAAATTTGAATTTTGTAAAAAGTGAAAGAAATTTCACTAACTATATTTTCTCGTATATCAATTTCAGTTCTAAAGTCTTAAACAATGACACATGGCATTATGTACAAGTTTTCTCAATTGAACTAGTCCATAATCAAGTCATCATGTGAGATTTGGCATAACTTTAACTTGAAGAATCCAATCTTGGCCAAACTTATGGCATTGGAAAGAAGACTCAGAGGGATACCACAAGATGGAATTCCAGACCTTGGGAGGCCAAAATTACATATATAAAATAGTTTCAATATAGAGATCCTAAAAGCAAGAAAAAAGTGTGTATTTAAAAAAAAAAATTGTGTAACTTTTGTTTAAAAAATCAGTTTGAAGTGATTCAAAGGGCATAGTGAAGCATAGGTATCGTTTTTTGAATCTAAAATGCCTCGAAAAAAAATGGATACACCTAGTAAGCAATCATAAATATCTACCATGATGCATGAAGAAGAGGAATAATTGCAACATGATATATCACAATTACGTGACCAAGTGCAACAAAATTTTCTCTCACAAAGAGTAACCAAAAAATTAACTGGAAGCTAAGATGGATGGTTTAGAGACAAAAATGAAAGGAAACATGGAAGGTTTGAAGGATGATTTAAAAACATACATTAAATATAGGAAGAATGGTTTGAAGAATTGTTTAAAAGCAGACATGGAAGGTTTGACAAAGATGTTACAAGTAATGCTTCCTAATGGTGACAAGGTACTTTGGTAAAATCATGATGAGGAAAAAAAGAATATGAAACACGATTTTAGAGACTCCAATATGGGATTTAAGAACCATCACATTCCAAATATAGATATGAAGAAGTTTGATGGAAAGTATTTGATAACATGGATACTACATATGGATCATTGTTTTGATCTACATGATGTGCAACACACAAAAGGTACACATTGCATATTTATATTTAGAACCCAATAAATTTGTATGGTATCGATGGATTTGTTCTCTTAAACCACATGTCACTTGGTAAATTTTTACAGAGGAAATTATAGCACATTATGAGGATACAAAGAGAAACACCTTCTTTATCCAATTGATAAGTCTCAAACAAAAGGGTTCGATGGCGGAGCACATTGATGAATTCCAAAAATTTAATATCAGGGAACTGATATTCCATAGGAGTATAGGATTGATGCTTTCATAGGGACTTTAAAGGATAACATCCAACATGAGGTTTTCGTATGGGAACCTGATTCATTGGAGAAGGAATTCAGTGCGGCAATAAAAGTTGAAAGCATAAGTATGGACACAAGGAAATATATGACTCACAACTATAAATATGGGAATGATGTTGCTCCTATCCTTCCACAAACTACAAGGTTGACACCACAAAAATTGGAGAAAAAAATAGAAAAATGGATTTGTTACAGTTGTGATATAAAATACACTAAAGGTCATAAGTGTGCTGAGAAGAAATTATTTTACATAGATTGTGAAGAGGAGGAAAAGGGACAAGAAACATCAAAAGAATAGGATATGCACCAAGAACCAACCCCAGAGAAAGAAGAAATGAATCCAACCATATCATGTAATGCATTGGAGATAATTACCACTCCTCAAACTCTCAAGATAGAAGGATATATCAAGAAGGAAAAGGTAATATTGTTTATTGATTCAGGTAGTACCCATAATTTTATTCATTATTAGATATCCAAGGAATTAAATTACTTTATATATCCAGCACCACAGTTTCAAGTGATGATTGCAAATGGAGGAACTATAAATTTCTCTAGAAAGTGCCATAATATTAGGTTAACCATGGGGGAATGTGTATTGAATAGTCCAATTCTTTCCATTCGAATGGGTGGTGTTGTTGTTGTATTAGGAGTCCAATGGTTA